>VZSE01015151.1:543270-680669 GCA_013398275.1 Promerops cafer
CCGCGCCCGCCCCCGCCCGGGCCCGACGGGGAGCGGCACCGCCGGGGCTCCTACGGAGGGGTCCCCGCCCCGGCCCCGGTCCCAGCGCCGGCCGGGGGTCGAGGCGGAGGAGGGTTGACCTCCGCCTTCCTGCGTGGGCACAGGGGGACTAAGAACGTCTCCAGTGCTGTCGCCTGGCCGCTGAGGGCAGGCTTTTCCCGTCCCCAGGTGAAAGGACGCTGAGGTCTCAGGTGCTTAGGCGCTCCCTGCAGCATTACTGTCCCTGAAGTTCCCTGGGCTCGTCTCTCTGCAGCTGGTGGGGGATGGGTGTGTTTTCAGACCTCATGAAAGCCTCATCAGTCATTTCCACTGGTTTTGTGGTCCTGCAGGCAATGTGCTTTGATACATCGGGGTAAAGTCTGCATTTTTTCCTTTCGTTTTCTTTTTTTTTTTTTTTTTTTAACATCTCAAGCAACTGCGAGAGTGCTGAACAAACTGAAACTCCCCGCAGAATGATGGTTTTGGACGCATTAGGTCTGTATACTAGGTCTGCCTCAGCCAGGCTGGTGGTCTGCAGCATGCCCAACCCTTCCCTGAGAGTAACCTCATTCTGCACCGAAATCATGGCTGTGTATTGCCCACGTGCCTAGCTGGTTTTAATATCGTTTGTTCGTGTGGTGAGAGCCACAGCAGCCCACCACAGCCCATTTTGGTGAATACATGGAAATATTTACCCAGTTTCTACTGCATCCAGTCCCATGCTGCACTGTCTGCAATGCTATCAGTAGCCAAATTAGCTCGTTTGAAACTAGCTTGACTGTGCCCACACAGGAGTGACTGCAATGTCAATGAATCGAAATATAATTGGTGGGTGTAATTGAAAGGAAGGGGGAATTGAAAGAAAGAGCAAACATATGATTGCAGATGCCAGCTATGCTCCCTGTGCTGCCTTGTGCTGACAGTCTCTCTCTATGTATTTCTTTTAGCTGCATAGAATATGGTACATGTGTATTTTCAACATCAAGACTCTTGGTTGGCCCTCTAATGAAAATGAAACCACTTGCAATAGCAGCTTGTACATGTATTTTTCATGACAAGCTAATGGAAGTGATTTGGGTCCACCTGAAATAAAAAGTTAAATTTATTCAGCTTCTTGGCAAAGGAGAATGTGATGTGCTTAAGGGAGTGCAGGCTGCACCAGGCTTTACCAGGCTCTCAGACTGCTCTGGATACTCTGCTGCGCATCACACGTTTCCCTTCTGTTTGCCGGAGCAGTGGAGTTAGCAAATTATCATTACGGGAATGGTACTGGCTGCATTAGGGCCCTGGCTGCATTAGGGCATTGGCTCTCTGCTGACTGCTGGAGCGGAGAAAGTGCTCGCTTAGGTGATTAAATGCTTCCACGTCTGCTGGAAAGTGCTCTGTGCGCTGCGATAGCGCCGGCCAATGCAGCAGAAGTCATGCTGGGCCTATTCCTGCTGGGACGGTACCAGCACAGAGCTGGAAACAATTAACCATTGAAATGAGTCCTCTTTGCGAGGCACTATTATTACAGCAATAGCTCCACAAGCTGTTATCTCGATGGAGAACACACTTTTGCTTTCTACAGCAGGTTGTTTTGCATTGATCCAGGCTCATTAACTGAGTTTTGAAGCTGAAAAGCCCCAAAATCCATCTGAGGCATCATCAACTTTGCAGGCAGCACTAGGTTTTCTGTGTTTCAGAAAAAAAGGCAGGAGCATCTTCAGAAAGAAAACAGATGTCCCTTTTGTCCAGCACTTTTCTGTTGACAGCAACTACTCAACATTTCTTGAATCTGCAGCACCAAAATAACCTGTGAGACTGGATGCAGCTGAGGAAGCAGAGCTCAGAGGGATGCAACAAGTGTCCCATCACCTGATCCTGGGTTTGACCTCATGCTAATGTGAAATGTGGGCTGAGGGGGAGAATGAGGGGATTGTCATTCCATTAGCCCCATACCTGTATTTTTTGTTGTTGTTGACAGTTACAGGAAGCTTGCTGAGATCTGAGTCAACCTTTGGCACATTTCAGGAAAGCACCAAAAGATCTGAAAAGGTATAGGGTTGGTTTATATCTTGAAAAGTTAAACATAGAACAAAGGAAGAAAAGATTAATCAACTGGCCTGACATCAGTGTTAGGCAATCCATTAATTTGAGGCAATCCATTAAAATGAGGTTCAGTCAGTAAATTATTGAAAAAACAATGGCAAAATTATTGACAGCCAGTGTAGGCAACAGAAAATAAATCTCGTGAAACCCAGGTAGATACTAGATTTTATCTTTGAACCAATCCTGAGCTCAGTGTAGGTAAATTTATTCAAGAAGAGATGGATTGCTCATGGTGATCACTTACTGGCAGGTAGCTTCCCTGGTCTGCTTGACACCTATCCTGGCAAGGGGCCATGAATCCAGGATTCCTGAATCTCCATCAGCCCAAACAGGTTTAGAGGGCTCTGAGACACCGTGGGTGGCTTATTCCTCAGGATCCGAGGCTTGCTGCCTACTGAGCAGCTGGCTGCTGGCCAGGGCTGGCTTAGAAACTTCTCAGTGACAGCAAAATTGAGTTTCACTGCTCTGAGGGTGTGAATGTGGGGAGGACCTCATGGGGCCAGGCAGGCTCCAGCAGTGAGAGGTGTGGGGGAACACCCTCAGAAAGCCCTTGGGAGCAGCCATCACACTTCCTGCAGAGTCTTTTTGTGTTTCACTGGACAGTGTTACAAAGTAAGGAGCCAGAGAACAATGGTTCTGTCATAGCCCAGTGGCCATTTGTTGATCTTGGACTTGCTTTGCCACTGTCTACAGCCCTCCTCAACTGAACATCTCACATCCTGTCCCCCTAAACTGGTAGTGAAAGAGGTTTCTGGACAGCTGAATGGCCAGCTGGCCACATGAGAAATGCAGGGGAAGGGTTGTGTCAACTGCTTGCCAGCTCTGGAGTCTCAAACGCCTCTTCCCTGCAGGAATTCTTCAAAAAGGAAAGAACAAAACCAAACCTTTTCCATCTGAAGGAGGTTCTGCAGTACTTCAGGCCTCTAAATGCAATGTTTAAGGATGATATGGAAGTGCTTGAACCCAATGGAGTGGGAGCAGGTACTAGTGAACAATGTGTTTTGGCATAATTGATGCAAAAAATCAGCCTACAGGCCAATAGATTTTAAAGGCTAACATCTTAGCATTATAAGATGGTCTTAAAAGAATCTATTAATCTATTTTTACACTTTTTAACATCCCTCATCTACACTGCAGAGGCTCTAAACAAATAAACTGGGTTTTATGCTGAGGCATAGAAGGAGCCAGAAGATGTTGCTCAACAGAAGAACACGGAGTTTGCCTTCAGTCTTCAGGCAGCAATTGCAGTTCCTACCAGCCCACCATGTGATAGCAGTGCCTTTTCCAGCTCTCACACAGCCTTGTGGGGCTTGGAAATCATGATTTTACAGCCTGTGTTCTCAGACCTGCTGCACTGTGCTCTTAACGGGCAAGGGCTCGAAACGGCAGCTGATTAACTGCAGAGCCTATATTCTTATTGAAGGGAGCTATTAAAATAATTGTTTTCTTTCTGCAAGAGCATCTTCAGTAGCACTTGTAACAGATGCCCGAGGGAGAAGACAGGCAGTGTTTTTATGAAGACAAGTAATAACAAGTAGGAGTTAGCAATGTCATGAGCAGTGGGACTTACAAAGTCTGATTCTTGGTGGCTCTTTCCTTTTTAGATTTTCTGGTCTTTATTAATAAATCTGAGTCTCCATTAGTCTCTCAGTGAGGTCACTAATCTGGATATCTCTGTTCTTCATGGCCATCAATATCTGTGGCTCTTTTAGAAACTCTGTATTTTTGAGACATTTAACCTTTATCAAATTTGCTTGAAATTAGCCCACTCTCTAATAAAATCACTGGGGAAGGGATGAGGGGCAGAGTAGCAGAGCACACAGTCACATGAGTTTTTCCTTGGGAATCCAATGTCTATGATGTGAGCTCTTTTTCCTGTAAGGCATTCTATATAGCTGCCAAACTTGTTGCAAAAAAGTGATGTCACCAGTGCTGTGTTGCCAGGTTACGGGTGTCACATCCTACAGAGAAATACAGTCAGAAGGGTGAGCAGAAGTGAATCATCCTCATACCTTGATTAGGGCTTCACTTGGCTTGGAGTTGAGTCTGAAACCCAGACCTCTCCCTTCCAGAGGAGATCTCAACCAGTGGCTCGCCAGTGCTCAGTAGGACAGCTCATCCTAGAGGGAAACAAAAGGAACCCAAACTAGGGAAGACATTCTCCAGCAGAGCATGGGATGCATTTTCCAGTTTCCATAGACAGCAGAGGGGATTTCATTCTCATGCCCCACATCTGAGGTGACTCAAATACCCCTTGTGTCCCGAGGATAGAAAAGAACTAAAAAATCTAGTCCTTCCTTGACCCCAGGCAGACTCATCAAGGCCACACTTACAGAAGCTTGCCTACTCCAGGCCTCCAGTGGTGGTACCTCCTGAACTTCCCAGATGAGAAACACAGGGTGTGGTGGAGCTGTGACCCAGCTAATGTTTTCTTTGAGGCCTAGTCCATCAAGCCTCCAGTAAAGATTCCCACAAATCACTGCTGTGTGAATCTGGCACGGGGGAGAGTCAGAATTGGTGACTCGGGAGCCAGGTGCCTAAGCTGTCACCCAGGGCAAGCTTTCTGTGGTTCCACCCAAAGACAAGCATCAAGTGGATTTTTGTGGAAAAGATACAGGCAGTGAAATTTTAGGCACCTAGAGAGCCAAGCAGGAGAAGAGGAAAACTAAACCAATATGCTGGAAAGGGTTGTTCAGTATAGCTTTCAGCACTTCACACAGCACTTTGATCATCAGCAGTTGGACCGCCAGCCTCTCAACTAAACAAATTACTATTTTGCATAATTTGTAGTTTTATCCTTTACTTGTAGTTACTGGGTTACCATAATTTATTTTTTTTTGTTAACAAAAACAAAATTTTTTACACCTTTTAGAGAAAGGTGTAAAAAATCCATTTCATGTTTACCTTTTACTTTTCAAAGTTTCATGACCATTAGTTATCTCACGCATGCAGCTTTTTAACTCAGTGATTCTGCAGTTACTGTAGCAGCCACTGCAATTCTGCCCACGCTATTATCTATAACTTCTCCTGTTTGCCAGGTTTGCTTTTGGTTTGTTTTTTGGGTTTGGTGGGGAGTTTTTTTGTTGTAAAAACATAAGAGGTTAGTCTCTATGCCTTGAACAGTTGTGCTTCAGACCCTAGAATTACTCAGATAGGCAAGACCTGGACTCTTAGTTCTCCTAATTTTCTCAGATATAAGGAGAGGTCAGTCAGGTCTCTGTGTGATTTACATGTGCCATGTTTGTTTCTTGTCTTTTCCCCTTCATGTATAAAATTCTGTTTGCTAAGAAGAAAATAAACCCCAAAGAAGAGTCAAACTTTCCCTTAGTCCCAAATTCTCAGAGATCTGCAGAGGGTAGAGCCCCAGTATAAAACCAGAGCTCTGTTGAGGATCAGGTCATTGGTTTATGAAACAGGAAATGTTTTGATTAAGACTTTTCACACAAAACATAGCACATTGCGTAAATTAGCATCTCTGCAGTGCTCTCCTGAGAAAATCTGTCTCTCACATTTCAAGTCCTGCACCAACAATTAAAATGGTTTAATGGCTTCAACCACTCCCAGCAGACTCTGAACTTCTCTGAGGAGCCTCCCTGTCAAGCAGCACAAGTTGCTTAGTTATTACAACATCTTCAGTGAAGGTTTGATCCAATTCCCATGAAGACAAAGGAAAATGCCCAGAATGATTCAAAAGGCTGCTCTGCTGATTTAGGCAAGCAGGAGGGCCTGCACAGTTGGTGGAATTGACTCGTGTGATTCTCCATCTGAGAGCCAGGTTTTATTGAAATGAAAGCATGAAGGAGGAAGAACAGCAGGACAGTATAGAGTTCTTCCTCTAGGAACAGGTCCTGTAGGATGGCTGCTTGGAGGAGACAGGTGAGCTCAGGTCAGCAGTGTCTGGGGAATGAGCAGCAGAGCATCTGAGCAATACTGGACCAGTGGAGGACAAGCAAGCCCCTGAGCAGCTGGAATTGAACAGCACTGAGCTAATTAAAACCAAACTGAAGGACCCATTAAACCTAGCTTTGATCACTGGAAAGACCCTGGCACAAATAAGGTTTTTAAGTTCTTGGAAGGTTATTAGCTGTTCAAAAAACCCCACCAGCATGGCTGTACCAAACTCACTTTTTTCTTTGATGGGATGACTGACTTGAAGGATAGGACAGAAATAGCTGATTAATGACAGAGGGTGTGGAAGAGCATATATTTACAGAGCTTGTGGGTGGAGTCAGCCTGCATGGACTTGGGTGGGTAGGATCAAAATTCAAAACAGTCTACACAGGTCAGAGGGACATTCCAAAACATGACAAGATGAATTTTGGTAGAGACCTAGGGAGGAGAAATCAGCATCATCCATTCAAACTGAGAATACCTGAGCCACAGATGGAGCAGGAAAGGCTCAAAAACATAAATAAGAGTCAGCAGGGTGGCCCATGAAGTAGAGACCAAAGTCTGTTTCTAGCTTATATCACGAATCCCAACACCATGATTAAGAAGATAGCTATGCATTGACACAGCTGCAGTCAAGAACATGGTGCTTAGGGCCACCATGCCAAAGTATTGGTGAATTGCTGCCAGATGTTATACACGTTGCAGAAACCAAAGAGTTCTCCCAAAACAAACCCCATAGCCCTGAAGTGCTTACTGTTTCAAGGCTACATCCTAGTCCTTGCTTCTGCCAAGTAATATGTACTCTAATAATTGGAAACACAGGAACTATGAAGTTCTGTTGGACAGGAATAGAGCTTGCACAGCCTGGGGTGAGGAGTTTGCTGCCTAAATAAGGGCTTAAAGTATGTAAGATGTTAGAGTATTCTTTTTACTGCGTGTGAAGTTCTGGCTGAGGTCACATCCACAGCTCCAAACCTTGTTCTAGCCAAATAACATGTGTTTTGGAGAGACTTTTCCAAAGTTTGCAAAGACATGAGGTAAAATAGCTGCCGCCACGTTACACAAGCTTTTGCATTTTGTCAGAGCACGAGTTCCCCACACTCTGCAGGCCGTACATTCCTGCTCACCTGGTGTGTTCTCACCACCATGACTCACCACAAAAACAACACAGCACATATCGGTTGCCTGTCATTTCTATGCAAACACTGTTCTGGGTATTGTGGGATGTCTGTTTTTCCTGTGATGGATTCTCAGACTTTGCTGTGGTTCAGGAATGGCTCCAGCACCTCCCGATTCAAAAGTCATCTCACTAGGTATCCTGAGATCAGGTTTTAATCCTTCTCCCAAGTGTTCCAAAGCACGCAGTTGGTTATTTCTGATTTCACACCACATATTCCTGCCAGCCAGTAAACAAGCCACATTCTTCCTGTGCTAGTCATGGAGCATGTCTCCTTTAACCTGTGCACTTGCAATTATGGGATGTGAGGTGCTCCTCCCGTGACTCAGGGGATGTTTTTGTCACCTGACACTGCAAGGTGCTGGGCATCCCTGTCCTGATACCTACCGAGTGACATCAGAGAATGTTGGTAACCCACCAGCATGACTCCTAAGACAGGACAGACGGAAGATGGGACACTTAGTGGAGTCAAACTCTGAGAAATAGTTGGATGAATGACTCACTTATGCTGACTAAGGCCCATCCCAAAAGTGCCCGTTGCTGACTGTGCATGCACACATGCAATCTGTGGCAATCAAACACCTTTGGGAAGACAGCTGCTGCTCTTTCAGTTTATGTACCATATTGCCATCCAAAACTGGATGAGAACTCACTCCACACTTAGGATTGACACTTAGGGCTGACTGCATGGTGGTGTTCCAGGGGCTAGTGTCTTGGGCTTCAGAAGGTCGGGTACCTACTTTGGATATGCCAATTCTCTTGGTCTGCCTGACATCCAGCATTGCCTTGGCAAAGTCACGAGGCTGCCCACACACAGTTCACCTCTTAGACCATTAGATTTGCCAGGCATGATTTACCCTAACCAAGCAAGCAGCTGTTGTTACATGCACTGTCACCTCCATGCTGCGCAGGGATGTGGGGACTGATTTTCACCAAACTAAGTCATCACTCCTGCTATTTATTTTTTTTCACCTGCAACTTTTTACATTGTGTTTCACTGCTTGCCATCGTTACTCCTACTAGCATAGGGCAGTAGGGTTTTAGAAAAGCGGGTTAAAAGAGAACCAACAGTGGTCTCTGAGTATTTTAGGGAACTTCAGTACAGTAATTATCCATCATACCAATCAGAGTTTGCAGGTTTCTAATGGCTGCTGGTGAAGCTCTGTGAAATCTTTGGATCTGAGCTTGCCATTTGCACACTGTGCATGAGGATCTGCCATCTGCACTGCCCTTGTTGAGTCCAACCCTCTCTGGTGTGATTATGACTAGCTGGAGAGTGGGGGATTGCCCGCTGTGAGAAAGGGTATCAGCATGTGGCCTTCTCAGGGGCTGTTTGAGACAGGCAGCCATGCACACTAAGAGTTGGCAAGGACACTAAACTGCATTCACATAAATCGATCTTGACACCATCTGGTCCTGAAAGAGCTGATTCTTCCAAAGACAAACACTCGAGGCTTCTCGCCACCTTTGCGATAGGCTGAAAAGAAATGGGGAAGGAGTTTTGCTCTGTCTGTATTCTCTTGTTCTCGATACTTTTAGATAAGGCGACACAAACTTGCAGATTTCCTTTGGATTCAAGCTAGTCATTGTTTAAGGCACAATGATAACTCTGTATCACAAGAACAAGTCATGAAAGAAACATTGTTAGAGAAGAAATCCTTCAAATCAGGAGGGCATTGTGTTTTGTCCTTCATTAGGCTCTGAATTTCATTTGGTTTTACTGGGCGGAGGCTGTGGCAGGGATAATGTCGGGTGCACTGCCCAGCAAAAACATTCCACCAACTCACTGCAGGATCATAAGTCAAAGTGGATATCAGAGACAAATTCTCTGCAGTGTTTGCAAGTCCCTCAGCAGTGGCAGGGACATTCTTCCCCTTGGATTTCAGGAAGGGTTAGAAATTACCAGGAGATCAGGCCAGGCGTGGTGCATGAAAACAAAAAGGCAAGACAAGAATTGGTGTTAGCATAAACCAAATGGGGAAAAAAACAACAACAAAACAAACAAAAAAACTACCCAAACAGAAAACTGTTTATAAAAACCATCTGGTTATATAAAGTTCAAGACAGGTCTCTTTCACATGATTTAGGAATTTCACAGTGCTTCCTCTAACTCACATTATTAAATCAAAATGTTCAAAAACATTGCATCAAGTAGTTTTAAATTCCAGAGCTGGAACATGCAATAGAAAATCAACTATAATCTTGGTTTTAAATGTTAAATCAAGCTTAAAAAAAAAAATAGAAAACTGGAATATCCCAACAAAAATTCCTTGATTCCTTGATTGATTCCCTGATTCCTGATCTTGGTAAAAGTTTTGGACATTTGTGAAGTCAAACAATTGCTCTAAGCTCATTGTTAAAAACAAACAGAAACAAACTTTTAAAGATTTTTTTTTTTTTTCCAGAACAGCATGAAAAACCTTTAATATTTGACTGATTTATGTTGTTGAAGGGACCAGCTGTAAGGGGCTTCACTCATTATAGGGTGTCACTTTGTATGGTGAGATATTTAATGCTCACATATTTTAATCTCTGGACAAAGCACAGAGGCTGCTCACAGATAAGATATCCAACACTGTCCATAATGTCTTCTCAGTTGCCTGTGACTTCATTTTACAGCTCCTTGACTCATATGATGTCACCACAAGAGACTTATGCTCAGGTCCATTTAATATGGAGGAGCAAATTATCCGGGAGAAACCATTTGCTTTGCTTCCCACCTTCTGTGCCACCAACTCACATTTCTCTTGGCATCCACCCCTGATCCTTCGAGCTGTTCCTGACCTGGAGCTAGCAGTGGTGGAGGAGCAGCAGCAAAGCCTGAGCTGGATGAGGAAGCATGGGATGGCACAAGGGTTTCTCTGGGCACCCCAGCATGCTCCCACTTTTATCTCCTCTTCACAGCTCTGCTCATAAGGCTGTGCCAGCTCACTGCTGTAGCGTTTTTGCCTTCCCTGAGAAACAAGAGAATCCTGCCTATGCCTCTGAAGCATTAAAGCTGTGTTAAGGTTCAAACTCAGTGCTCGGATGGCTGAGATGGAGGAGAGTCCCTTATGCCTGGATGCAAGAGGAGAAAATCCATTACTGCTAACCATGGCCTGGCTATTAAGAGTAATAGAACTAATTATAATAGCATTAAACTCTTGAAATTTATTAAATTTCAGCAGAAAATTTTGAGTGATCTTTCCCCTGCAAATATTCCCATGACAGTGGTGCAGCCCAAGGGCAGGAGTCCAGAGAACCTGAGGAATTGCCATCCTTGGAGATATGTGGTTCCAAGTAACTTTGACCAGCAGGTCAGACTAGATGATCTCCCTTTCAACCTAAATTATTCTTCAGCTTTGTATAAAATGGTGGTCTTGGACTTGTTGCCGTGATAAATAGGAGCTGGGGGAGGATTTGGTAAGCTGCAGAGAGCACAGATATTGAGAGAGAGAAAAGGGAATAGAGGAGGGGTTGTATGGCACTGATAGATTCATATCCATTCTTTGCAGATCCTTGGGGATAACCATCCCATTTTAAATGATCAAGTAACTTACTTTAAGCTGTACGGTTTGGGGGTTTTTTAGTTAAAGAAGATATGTGATCTAAGCTGGATCAAAAAAAGAAAAAAAAAGGAAACAAGCAAAAAATCCTCATCCATCTGCTCTCAAATAATTAAGATTTGTTTCTGATTCCGCAGGAATGGATATAGTGGTTTGTTAATACTGTAAGAATAAAATCCACACTCTCTGAATCAAAGCTCAGTTGAAATGGTCCAGCAGAGAGACTCCCTAACCAAGGAAGTCACCTTCTCTGGGAAAGGAGAAACAAGGCAGCCTGCGACCAGCAACGTCACAGAGCTCTTACTCTGCTGTCACTCTGCATGCTCTACGGGGTTAATTTTAAGAGAGAGAAAAAAACTGCAGGGCTTCTCTAGCCAAACAGGGAGAAGTTCGATCGCTTCAGAACAATGGAAGCAAAGAGAACTCAAGGGAATTATTCATCTTGTAAATGGATTTTGATTTTCTAATGCAAAGGGCAGCTTTAATTACAGCAAATTGAAACAATAGAACATTTCCTTACTAAAAAGTTGGAGGGCTTTTTGTTGGTATGATTACTATGTGAAAGGGATGTTTGTGCTTAGGAGCCCTAGCAATTATAGGAAGGTTTAACTTCAGCCAACTACTTTGCAAAAGTTACCATGATTGACCACGGGAATATTTTCCTGTAACTCACTTCTCTTACAGACCAAACACAAATACCATGATGTGGTGATGTGTGATGTGCTACAGAAAGGGACAGATACCTCTGCATTGGGAAAGAAACACTTTCTTCAGTGGAGAGCATGGTCCAGAAGAGAAGCAACACAAAAAGATCTCCATCTCCCACAGCAAATGGGATTTTCCATCTCTCAGAAGAAAGATATCAAACACTTGTGTCACATTATAGTTCTCTCCAGTATTACATGAAATAGTCCTTGCTACCTCACGATCATTATATTTGTTATCATCTAAAAAAGAAAGATTTTGATTCCTTTATTTTATTTATTATGACTAGTTGCATTACTAGGATAGCCTAGGGCTCAGTGCATATGATATGACATGACATATGACATATGACATGACATATGACATTCAGGTGTTCAGGTTTAAAATGTTTATTTTAAAGTTTATTCCATAGCCACACTCCCATCATGTGCTGGGGCCACATGTACTAGTTCCCTGCCATCACTTTTAGAAATAGAGGTTCTAAAACTTGAGGAAACTGAAGGAAAAGAAGGAACTCCCACACTACTGTGAGACTTTCTGAGTATGGCAAAAATGCATGCTGTGTTTCTTAGAGGCTGCAGTCACATTAGAGCTTAATTACATTAACATTTAATGCTTAAAAAATGTCAGGAAAGACTAGGGGGGAAAAAATAAATCAGAACTCAGAGACAGATGAGATGCACACAAGTTTAAATGCTGGATTTGGATTCCCAATATGAAAGTGTTACCATTATTTTTGCCTCATGCCAAACTGTAAACAAAAACTTTGTGTGTTTAATCTTAAAATGCCCCCACCTCCAGCTTGCTAAGCTACTTGAAGCTAATCAAATTGAACTACCACTTCAAAATAATTTTGTTCCCTGAAATGTTGTTTCATAATGGGAATTGTGATCAGGATAAAACAGATCATGCTCTTCTGAGGTCTCAGGGCTATCAGCCATGCTCCATTTAACTTTAGCAGTCATCTGAGCAGGAACTTCAATCTTTTCATGGGGAGTTGATGAGCTCAGAGCTGACTTGGCAACTGATGCTGTGCCTGCATACCAAGGAGTGAGTCTAGAGAGCTGCTGCTCATGCTCAGCACCTTGTTTCTTGAGCCATGTAGCTCAGAACCTTGTGCCTTTGGGAGACTGTTAGACTGAGGGGAGACTAAACATACAGTCAGAGCATCCAGCTGAGAGAATACAGAAGCTGTACACGGGGACAGTCCCTGCTAATGGAAGAAGTTTTATGCTGTCATTCTCTTAGTGATGAGATTTCTCCTATCAGCAGCTGTACAGAAGACTGATCCTGGTTATCTACTTCATAAAAGCCAGATGGAATATTTTTCAAGCTCTTATTGAGGAATAACTTGGGATTTTTTGTTTGTTGTTTCAGGGTTTTTTTAATTATCATCCCCTCAAATATTAGTGAAGATTCCTACAAAGCATAAATTGTGCAGTCCTAGAAAGTCCAGTAAAAGCCTGTGCTTTTGTGTTATTTGCTGAATGATACTCCAGTGGGATCACATTGCCAAGAACTTGGGATTTCATAGCAAAGTGAAATTACACATTAGAAGAGAATGCTCATAAAATATGTTCATTTGTAATGAAGACATTAAAAAACCACTCAGAGCTGTCTGCTCACTTCTGTGCCCAGCATACTGCCACTGTAATGATCCCAAGGCTGGGAAGCTGAAGAAGAGAGATGCCTCAGTGTCTCCCTGTTAGTGAGATTTCAGGGTTTTCATCTCTTCATTTAAGAAATTATTTTACAGTAATGGATAATAATGAAAATAAAGTGCCTGAAATATTTGAGCATAAATGTTTTTGAGTGGGGCCAAGGAGTGTATGGCTTATGAGTCTACTCACCATACATAAAACCCTAAGAAGGTTCTCTCTCAGACTGTGGCAAGCAGGGCAGTGGCCAGTGGTCTGAGGCAAATGAAGCAAAGGATCATGAATCTCTGAATACAGCCAGAGGGGTTGTAGAGCACCACACAGAGCATTTAATCTCTCCTCTCTTCTAACAGCAAGGCTCAGACATAATATGTGTGTATCCTGTATGTCCAGGACAGGGCATGCAGGGAGAAACCCTTTGGGAAGCTACCAGTGAAGCTATTTTTCTGGAGATTTCTGATGATCCCAAGTCACATTAGCAAACTGCTCAGAGGCACTTCCTCTGCATGATCCAAAACAAGCAGGTCTGAAAAATGAAAAACTAACCATGTGGGATTGGAAATAATTTGCTGAGTTCCTTTCCCCAGTCTTTCTAATCTAAGTGCTTCAGGAACATGACAGAAATCTTTCCTCATAGCACCTTTGTTACAATGGAAGTGCCATTAAGCTCTTTTTACAACTGAAAAACTAGGGAATAAAATAAAATGCTTGAAATCTCAGAGCTTGATCTGTCCCAGGCTTTCCCCTTGCCCCTGGAACATATGCAATGTACAGACAATCCTGTGAAGTCAAGCTGGGCAGGATAGAAAATTGGAACAGCAATTTGTTTTGAAAAACACCATTCAGACACTGCATTTATCCTGCATGAGTCAAAGCAAATATTTTCTTCCTTCAGTACCCTCTCCTGCCAGCTCACCAATTTTTCAAGACAATATCCATAGAAAGGTATTTCTTTATGCACGTGAAAATTAAATGTCACTGTACTGTAATGGCTTGTGGCATGGACATATATTGCATTTGAATCCTTGCTCATGATGGTTTTATTTCTGGACTGTGAAATCTTGGCCACCTGACTCTTAGATTAATATATTAACAAGATAAAATTATATACCATAAGGCTTCTTAGATAAAAAAGCTTAGCTATGCAAGGGCTTCTTATTATTCCTTTTATCCTTTGCTATGTCAGTATGAATTGTAGCATCTAAGTTCTGCTAAACCCCCTATTCAATACTTAATGCTCAACAGATAGGATAACATTTATTTTGTTTTGGAGATTAACTTTAGATGAGGTGACATGCAACAGAATGGAGCACAGACACTGCAAAACAGTCTCCCACAGTGTGACAAATTACAGAGTACAAAGGAGTAGTGCAGAGGCAATTAAAAATGGAATATTCCCCTGGAAGCTGGCGTGCTGCAACCCCATGATTAAGTAGCCAAACTGAGTCTTCAGCTATGTTTGTGCTCACATCTAACCCTACTGCAGAGTGTGAGGGGAAGAAGTCCAAACAAGGAGAACTTTGGTCTGGTTCTGTGGCAGCAGTTATTTTTCTGTTGAAGAAAAAGGGTCGCCCTGCACACCACCCTTCCCTTCCTGTGCCATTATTAATGAAGTCATTCAAAATCATGCAGTACAGCTGAGTAAGTTGGAAGATCTTGCCTGTGCTGAGACCTCCCTCTCCATGCAATAAAGTTTCCAAGCAGCTGCTCATCCTGCAGTGTGTGCATAACCCCACTGGCTTTACTGGCCTGATGGTCCTGCGTGCATGCTTGTGTTTCTCTGGCTAGAAGAGGGCCCCTTCACATGTCCCATTTGCCTGGCTTTCAAGAGGCTGCTTGACCTCAGCAACATGACCTACAGAGTTACAGGAGCTGGGATGGTCAGCAGTATCCCTTAAGCCAAGCAATGCATTTGGCAGTTGGCCCCGTCCTCTGGAAAAGATGCTCTATGATGCAGCTACAAAAGGCAGCGGGAGCAGAGGGACAGGTGGATTGAAATATATAAATTAAAACTTTAAAATGGCCACGAAAATAGAGCAGGAAAAATGTTATACCTCCTCCTAGCTTAGGCTGCAGGGTGGAAAAGACTTGGCAAAGTCCATTTCAAAAACATCATAAGACAAAGAGTTAAGATGGGCCTAACTCCGAGTTTCATATCTGTTACCAAGGCGTTGTATAGTCTTAATTGTTACGGCAGCTAAGTTATCACACCAAGGCACTGAAATTAGTCACACAACAGAGCACTGTAATTCACACTGTCAAAGCTATTTTTGTTCCCTTGGAGCTGTTTTTACAGACTGACATAATTGGACAACAGGTATGACAAGCCCTTACTGTGATCTTATCTTCACCGAGCCAGAGATTTTTTTGTAGGAGAGGTTGAAACACAGGGCTCTGACAAACAACCCAGCATAGAGGAAGCCTACCTCATCCATGGAAATCAAGGGGCCACATTTTTCTTTCTCTGAAGCTAACACCAGTCCCACCAGAGCTACCTTATTGTAAGACAAGAACTGTAGTGATGTTTCATACTGGACATTTCCTGAAAATCAGTTATAAACAAAAGACATGAGCAATAGGGAAGAAGAAAGAGAAGGGAAAAAAAAAAAAAAAAAAAGAAGAGAAAAAATAATACTATGTATTTTTTGTCTAAATATTTACCTTTCTGCAAGCTCTTGACCCAGGCAGCTTGCTTTTGTTTCCACATTCACCTTCAAAGTCCACCTGCAGATGTGACCATACCCAGCCAGAGATCTTCAGAGCACATCTCGTGTCAGCACAATAGGATTAATTCATTCCTTTACCTTACCACATGTATGAGGTTGCCCAGAGAAATTGTGATGCCCCAACCCTGTCACTGTTCAAGGCTGGGTTGGATGGGATTTTGAGCAACCTGGTCTAGGGAGAGGTGTCTCTGCTCTTAGCAGGGGATTGGAATTAGATGATCTTTTAGGTCCCTTCCAACCCAAACCATTCTCTGATACTGTGTCAGCCCACACAGCTCATCTTTACCGAGCCAAGCAATACCTCAAAAGACCAAGAATTTGACTGTACTTCATCATTATTAGTATGCTTAAATAGTAACTTTTTCACAGTGCTTCCCAACTTGCAGACAGACTGACTTCTTATATTGGCCTCATCATGGAAATTGTTATGATTTAGCCTTATTTCACTCAATGAGCAATTCTAGCTGAGAAATTAAGCAAGAGCTCTGCAGCCACACAAGGCTACAAACTCTGCTGCTTCGCACAATAGACTGTGCCTCAGCAAAGCAGAACCTACAAGGGCAGAAAGTAATCAAAATGAAATGAAATATTTACTTCCTCCTGATTTCAGCCTGGTCTGAAAAAGCAGATAAGGAAACCTTTGCAAACCATTCCCAGCTTTGCTCTGAGAGGCTCTGCTCAAAAGCAGCTGGCAGCTGAGGCTTAAAACCCACATTGATTAGAGCTGACCTGTGCTGAGTTAGAAAACCTGATGCTTGAAAAAGGCAGCAAGTAGCTGCATCCCATGTCATTAGGAGATGTTTTCCCCATAGAGCGCTAATGAGCTGGCACAGCTTTGGCTTTCAGTGGGAGCTCCTCGTCTTCCTGAGATTGCCTGACAGACTTCCCCAGGCACAGGCTACTTCTGTCACCCTTCCTGCGGTGTTTAGCCCTGGCTAGGAATAACACAGGCTGCTATAACATGAAAAAGGAAACAAAATCCCACTGTGCTGCCGACCGGGAGAGCTCACTGCCTTGTGGCGAACAAGGCGATAATAATTCTACCAGTCCTGATGGGGATCACCGAAATGTCAAGGCTGATAGCTGCCCTTTCCCTTCTGACGTGATCATTAGCCCCTGGGAAGGAAATAAATTACTGAGCCACTTAACACCTCATTAGGAGTTAAAACTATATATTCAGCAGCTCCGAGTCAAGTTTTAAAGCAGCTTGGGTGTTTAACAGCCAGCTGTGAAGTTAGCTCTGATAGTATACAGCACTGTTTCCTTAAGGGAAGCTTTTCCTTTAAATGTCTCCAAATCCCAGGCAAATAATTTTTTCCATTCTCCCTGCTTAGCTCTACTGGTTTGGGATGTATAGTCTGCCTGTATTTATAAATAACCCATTTTGTTTACCAATTATTTTAAGTATTTTCAGGAAAGGGAAGGAATAAAACTAGAAATATTGCAATGCCTGTCTGCCCTCATTAACCCAGTAATTATTGCCGTGTAATTCAATTATTTGTTGTACTCAGTTCTAGATAAGAAGACTGCAGAGGCAATAATAGCTTAAGAAGTTTCCTCTTCTCTCTTTTTTTCTTTTTTTTGCTTTATTATCTAAGGCTGTTCTTCTCTACCTCTGCATCATTCCACCCTCCTCGTTATGATATACAGGGGGCTTGCTGCTGTGCATTGAATCAGAGCTAAAAATAATTATCTTCCTTTCTTTTTGTAGCTTTAGATTGTTTTTAAACCCAGATCAGTTGGCATTAGCATGGTGCATACACTCTGAAAGCTAAATAACTTTGATCTTATTTTGTCCAAGTTAATAAAATTGGCAAACATGCTGTGACCTATTACTGGAAACGAAAATGCTTTAATACCCAAATCTGTGACCACTCAAGACTGTGTCAAAGCAAATGCTTTGAACTATAAACCAGCTTTTGATGCTCTTTGCTGTAGCAATGGATGTAGGGGGCACAAACGCAGATCCCAGGTATGGAACTCTTCCTACCAGAAGTATGAATGGTGTAAAATAGTCATGTAAGGCTGGAGTTTCTAGATGGGACCAGCTTCCTTCTGCCTGGGGCAAAAACTAACTGTCAATCTGGGCTGCTCTGTGCAGTGTTTTAGGCTGAACATCACCTGTCATCTTCATGGGTTTGTTGTGACCAGAGGTGCAACCACAGTGGCACCTCTGAGGACGAGGGCACAAAGCTCTTCCTCACTATGGTTTCACTGCAGTGTCTCATCTTCCCTCTCCTGTAACCCCAAGGCTTTGGCTTGGTTATGAAAACACAGTTGTCATCCGCCACAGGGTGTTTTTCTGTCACCCACAGCATTCTCTGGCTCAAGAGGGTGTCATTTGTTCTCCATTCAACTTCACATGTAAGTTGGATCATATCCAAAGACTGTAATCCAGTTCATTTGCTAAGGGGGTCTTCTTTTGATGACAGATCCAAGAACAGACTTGAGTTGAAGAAAAGTGACTCTACCTGCTACCAGAAAGGGGGGTGGGATGTGGTGTTTAAATTCAGCTCCTCCTTTTTAGAAAGCAAGCCTCAGGCTTAACTTGGTGGATGTACTTTCCTCAGTTAGTGGATGTTGGACCAGACTGGTTTAGAATTGTATCTTGAGCCCAGCTATAAAGCAAAAATGAGCAATCCTTCCACTGCTTGACATAGAACTGCATTTCAGAGCTTAAGCTTTCCTTACTTGGGGAAGAGTGGTATATTCCTCCTCCTGACACACGCACTCCCACATAGCTCAGAGCAACTGTGTGGAGCTGCTGCACCAGAATCCTGCTTTCTAAACCAAATGGCAGCCACCATCCTTCCTCTGCTTGGCATTCCAGTCTTTGTCACTTAGGTTTGGCAAGCTCCAGTGACATCTGTGTGTGCCTGATCCCACCACAACAGCCAGGTGCTGAGACTGGACCTGTGAGGGGCCATGCACCAGAGCAGATGAAGCACACGCTCCACAGATCAGCTCCAAAATGGGGAAAATAGTTCTGGTTTCACCCAGAGGAGCTGCACATAATGTCTGTACATTTATCTTGTTCATCAGCATGCCCCTTCTCAGGGAAGCCAGGATGTTTTGGGACCTGCATTAGAAGGGGAACTTCCTACCTGATCCCCCTGATGTCTCTCCAATGGGAACAACATGCATTTGGATGGCCCATCATGGCTTTTTGATTGGCCAAATGTCTACTGCCTTACCTCTTGCGGACACTCCAGATCCAAACGGATGGAGGAAGAAGAAAAAATTAAGAAAAATATTTTTAAAATTTGCAAAAATAAGCCTGGGAAAACTCTCCAGCTCCCAAGAGTGATTAAGAAGTGGTTTATAACAACTATTCTCAAAGCCAAATCTTCCATTAGCCTCCCTCTCCTGTGAGGCTTTCCTGGGGGATTATTTTTGAGTCCCACCATGGTTATGAATGGATAACCCATGTCCTTGCAAGCAATGTCACCTGCCCCAGCAAGAGGGTATGGGGGAAGCATAACCCAGAAGAGGAAGAGGGGGTGGTGGATTCTGCTGAGCTTAAGTCAGGCTGAGTCACCAGGAGGGATGATCAAAAGCAGATGGGAATGTCTCCTCCAGAGAGATTTTGGAAACTACCAGGATCCTCTGAGACCACCTCAGGCCTAACTCCATATCTGAATCCAACACCAAGGTCTGTTCCAGCCAGTGTACATCTTTGGGTGCAGTGTGAAGTTCTCCTCAGTGTCATGTTTTTTCTTAAGGGATGCACAGGACCATGTTAGCATACTAATAAATGTCCTTTAACATCGTGTTTCCAGCAGGTTTTAACACTCAGCATCAGGAATGGGAATGGCTTATCTTGCAAAGGAACAAGAGGGACAGACGCCTGCTGCTGCCCTTGGGGTGGTGTTCAGATCCTTGCCTTCAGTCCTGCCTTGGCAACAGTGAAGGAAATTATTCTTCATGTTCTGAAACTGCAAACTCTGACTTACTTTGCAGATTTTCCTTCATGCTTGGCAGCAAGCACCAAGGCCTGGTGACAAGAAGAGAAACTAGCTCTGGTGGCAGCAGCCTGAGCCTTGGAAGTGGTGAGAGCTGCTTTTCCCAGAAAGTCACTGCTGACTTTCTAAATAACCTTGGCATGCAGTGGCCTGACAACCCAGCTGACCGGTTTGCTACAGCGATGTCATTTCCAGATTTACTGCAAGGAAACCAGGGAAGTCCAACACCACATTCTTCCCAGAGAGGGGATGGCCAAACAGGACTCCTGCTGATTTTTCTGTGCATGGACTGTCTCCATTTAATACACCCCAGCTCTCTTATCAGTCCTGCAAGCATGTCTGTAGCATTTGCAGTACATCCAGCAATGCTGTAGCACAGCAGGATTATCCTGTAGGGATGGGTGAATTTCTCTGACCTCATTTCAGATCTCCTCAGGTATTATGGATTGGAAAGTTTGTCTTAGATTCATGCATTTCTAGGGGTGGAATAAAAAAAAGGTAAACGGGAAGAAAATAATGCAGGGGGGGAATTGTAGTCAGCCTATGAAGCCAACAATATAAAAATTATTATGAAATTAGAAGGTGAGATGGGAAAGAGAAAAAGTTTAGTAAGTCCCTAGCAGGCTGTGCCTTGTAGAAAATATATTGGCTCTCAGAAGGAAGAGGGAAGACTACTTCATCCCTGTATCATCATCTAGAGCACGCTTTCAATCTAGATTAATGGACCACCCTAGAAACCCTAATGTAACATTTTGAAAGGTAGGTAGATTTGCAAACCTCTTCAAAAAACATACTGAGCAGTTTGTAAAGCTCTGTGTTCCTCAATATCTACTTTCGGTTACCAGAATTTTGGGAACCTGCAGCAAATGACACTATGCTGTCACCAGAGAAGACTCACTCCTTTTTTTTCTTTTTATTAATGTTTTTTTTTAGAGTCCTCCTGAGACTATTGCTCACCAATATCTGCAGTCCTGGGCCAGCTTGCTTCCTCAAGGTGTGCTGACCCATGGCAGTGCTGGCTGCCTACCTGCTCTAAAGTCACATGTACTTTCTGTGCAGCCCTTCACCCTGCCAAGGGAATGCAAAACACAGGCAGATAGGTTTCTCAGGTGGAAAACTGAGTTGTGGGGAACTGAAACATCGTGCTTAAGGATATTCAGAAGTGGATGTCAAATCCCAGGCTTTTCAAGACCAGGTCAATGTTTTCTGCTCCACAATTGAACTTGCTTCAGGAGAGCTAGCTGTACTCATCCCTCTGCTTGGGACCCTTCAGCAGCACAGCCCTTCCCATCTCACACCAGTCCTAGGGCCACACAGGATGGAGAGGGACCTCAGATCTGCTTCTTTCTCCCAGTCTCTCCTCCAGTGAGTCCCTGGCACAAAACCCTTCTCATCTACCAAAAAAAGAAAAATGCTATTTTATGTTCTTGGGTAGTGGGAAATGAGCATGCTGCCAAAATCACTGGTACAGCACCATCCCAGGAGCCAGGCAGCTCCTGTCAGTGGAAATGCTCTGCAGACACAGAATGATGTGCTGCCCAGGATTGCATGGTGGCTTCTGGCAAAGCTACCAATGATGGGCTTTCCAAAGTGATTTCCCAAAGCTCCTCTGAGGAATGAACTGAGAAAAAAACTCTCATTCTGTTCAAAGACATCCATTAAATTCCCATTTAAAAATGTCTTTGGATGTAATTCAGCATTAACTGTAAACACTGATTCCTGACTATGTGAATATTTTATTATTTCAATTAGTCATCTATATTTTTAGAAACAGAGAGCATAAAAGATTGAAGTAGTTTTGCTTCAGTTCTTCCATGCCAGAGATCTTTTTCTCCAAAATATATTTTATTAGAGCCTTGTGTTTCTGATGAAAGAAACTGAAGTTAAAAGGGAGATCTGTGCTCTAACATTTGCCTGAAATATGGGTCTACCTGAGCGGATGGCAGTGTGTAAAGTTTCATTTAGGCAGGTAGGAAATTCTCCTCTCCGGGTTTCTTCCCAGCACTAACTGTCCTAAATTCCTACCTTATCACACAGTTCATTTCCCCAGAGCTTACCCCTTCCTAGATAAAAGCATACCTTTTAATTTTAAGCCGCACAACATTTGTGCTCCACTGTATTTAAAGACCTATGTGCTTTTCTAATGATCCATGGTGCTCTGATGGCTAAATCCTGCAGACACCCATATCCTTATGCATGCCCAAGGGCTCCTGATGCTGCTTCAGCCCCAAGGACCCTACTCAAGTACAATTTATCATGTTATAAAAGATTCTCATTTACAGAGAGTTATAAAATTTGGTGCCTTTTTGCCATCAGTGATCTTCTCAGTGGGATTTTTTAAATTACTTTACCCCCTCCCCACCACAGAGCCATTCCTCTGTAATTAGGGTTTGGTAATGTATGGCGGTATATTTCCAGTACATCCTGCTAATTTCCAGCTGGTCCCTGGGTTATAGATGAAATTTTGGATCTGCTGTAATTCATACCATAGCTGTTCAAAAGCACGGTGCCACCACAGGCAGGCTGGAACCCATTAGGCCAGGTTTTTTCCCATATAATATTATTTCTCACAGCTGCTGGGGGAGCACACATGCTCTGACTTCTAAATATAGAGAGCTGGGTATCTTCCACCTCACTCTCATTTTTCCACAGCTTGTTTTATATCTTCCAGACATGCTTTACATGAGTTTCTGAACCCAACTGAAAGAGCCAGGAGGTCCATGATGGAAAGTCACCACTTTTTAAGCTCAGCACATGCAAGGTAAAGGAAGACTCAAACTATTGCCAGTTATTTCCCTGCAGTGCTCCTATTCTTTTTGTTTGGCACTGGTAGTCCAGTGAAAGTGGCTGAAAGGGAAAATGTTTAACGTGGGGACAAAAGGAAATAAATCTTTGCAGGTGTTGCCCAACTTGGCAGATTCTCTCCTTTTTTAAACTCTTTACAGCTTACACTGTTTTAAAGAGAACCTGATCAACAAACTATGGAATCACAGACCTGAACCTCAGGGTGCAGCATGAGGGGATGAAAGACAGCCCAGAGATATGTGTAGCTCAAGATTTCCAACCATGCATTTCTCCCTCCTGCAGCTCCAAGAACCAGACTCAGAAATGTGCCAAAAGGTGGAAACCTCTACACTGCTGATGCCCTTACAGCCCTTTTTCCTGTGAAGTGACATCAAATGACCTCTCAAGGCAGATATCTGTCCCTTTGTACTACTGTGGCAGCCAGACAAGAAAGGGGAAAGTAATTTGGTCATTGACATCAACACTGTGGAACAGATACTGTGGGACCAACCTCACAGCCCTGGGTGCCTATTTCAACTCTCTCCCTGCTCTCCCATACACATTTCTGTAGTCACAAGAGATACAGGACAAGAAAGCTACTCTAATTTTTTATTTTTAATGTCCTGGGTACTTCCCCATGTATCCGTGAACTAGATTTTAAAAATTCCCTTATATCTGACAGAAACTACACAAAAAATATTCCAGTTCTTAATGAGATGCCTGAATGCTGCTTTGACATCAGAGCTGAAAAGTACCTGCTGGCTTTGCTGCAGTGAAGTTTACTCCCCTAACTGGTCTAGTTTCAAGCCATTTAGGTTAGCTGGTCAAAGTCATGGGGTCAGTTCTTACAGCCTCTGTCACTCCAAATCTCTGCCAAAAAAGGTCAGTTTGATAACAGGTTTTCTCCATGTTGTCCTTCCTTTCATCATAGTTTTGCTGGTGGCCCAAAACATGTGTGTCAGCCTTGAATTAAAAGGAAAGCACCACAAAAAAAATCACACACACCAAAAAAAAAAACCAAAAACTGAGGTGCAGCCTGAGGGAAGAATTACATCAAGTGCTCACCTCTCTGAGTAAGTTTTTCCACTTCTATTAAATATGCTTAATTTAAATGATAAACATTTTACTCCTATTACTGTGAAAGAACACTTATTCTAAGTGTTTCAGAACAGCCCATGGTTTATGGACTATCCCGTTTGAGCTGATGGAGTGATCCTTCTCCCCAGACATTTTACTCCTTGAAACACTCTTTCTAAATTAATGGAGACTAACTTAAAGGACCAAGCCTGTGACATGGCAAACTGCTGCTGTTGGGAGGCTCAAAGATTTTTACCTCCAAATCCAAATTCATTGGAATATTTTGGTGTATGTTGGATGTGTCCCATGCCCAGAGCCCCCATGCCCTGCATGGGATCCTGTGTCCTACCTGGCATGAGGCTCAGGAGGGACAGTAAACCCTGCAATATTTGGCCCAAGGTTGTACTTTCCAGATGCACATTATAGTCCTTTTTGTGCCTGTGGGACTGTCCTTATTCTTACCTTTTCTTTCAGTGTCTCAGAAAGCTGCACAATGGAAGCAAGAAGAATCTAACAGAGCTGTAGCTGCTTTGTTAGCCCCACTAAAACCATCTAGAGGGCCCTGGTCAAAATTAATTGCCTTGTCCTGCTTAAAAGGAGAAAGTAGCAGGGAAAACACCCGTTTCCAATTCCTACATCTGTTCCATGACCTTAGCAAAGGCATTTCACTTTTTACTGCCTCTGTGTCCACATCTGTGAAGATAAATTGTGAAGAAACACGTGGCACATGAGCAGGGAGAGCTGTAGGAAACTGAAATATCCCATCGGGGAAGCACTAGCGATACCAATCAGCAGATGAAGGCTGAACAAGAACTGACAGTCTCCACAGGACTGCTATATTTTTCAATGCTGCTATGTTATCTTCCTTCTCTTTTCCCTGCATTTTCTCTCCCAGGCAGTTCCACTTGAAGTTTGCAGCCCTTCCCTCTCCTCCCCTTCCCCAGAGAGAAATCACACGTCTCCTGCAGCACCCCAGAGCTGCAACAGGCAGGATGCTCATATTTCACTCTGTGTTTCTGTGACCTTTAAAAATATATCCTGCCAGTGATAGGAAAAAGGTAAAGGAGGAACGTGTTCAGCTTGAAGCATAGCAGTGCAGCCTTGTGGGGCACACCTGCATGGAAGGGCTACCAAGGCAAACGATAGGAAGAGCTCTGCTGTGTGCCCAGGGCTGGAGAGACGCCCTGGCCCAGGCCCTGCGGGGGCAGGGTGAAGCACCCTCGCTGCATTCCCCATCGTGCAGCTCGCCGGCCACCTCTGCCGTGACCGACAGCCCCGGTGTCAAAGAGGATCAGCAGCGGGTGGGGTGGCATTAGACAGAAATTACTGAGCTGGAAGAGGGAACATTCAATCCTGTACTGAAGGGGAGCCAGCCTGGGGACCGAGATTTACAGTTAATAACACCATATACTATTAATGCCCTCGTTGCACGGGAGAGGTTTTAGCAGAGAAATCCACCATGCTGCAGGATTTGCATCCAAGGGCTTCTCCTCTGTTTTCAGCAGCAGTGGATAAAAATAGGAAGGAGGTGTAAGAGATAATTAGCACTGTTAACTTCAGCTAAAATCAATTAGGATGAGCAACAGCTGCTTCATTCACTTGAAACACAGTTTTTAGAAAAGGAACTTAACTCAAAGACTGCCCAAGAAGGGAAAACAGAGGGATAAGCAGATTGCAATGCTTCTGATGTCCTCCAAGCCACACTCAGGGAATTGGGATAAACAGCCACGTGGCCCGGTGCACAATGCCCAGTGATATCATCTATTTCAGTAAAAGAAGTTATAATAGTTTTGAGAATCCCAGCAGCAACTGGGGTTTTTTGGTAAGTGAAAAATCCTCAAACCTTAGAGAAGCTGTCCTACAATCACAGGTTCCTGGTTTTCTATTGACACCTTTGGGCGCCGCAGGAATTAATTTGGGGAAGCATGTGCCTGGATAGTGCTCAAGCAACATGGAGCAGGGCAGTTGGATATGGACTGGCAATTTTATTCCAATGCATCGGAGGAGAAGGATGTTAAGAACAATTAATTCCATTTTGCTCTGGCTCAGTATGTACCCATTTACACAGAAATGCTGGAGAAGTTTTATTTCAAGATGAACAACATTTTCCACATAACACAAAAATCCAATTCACGCTACAGGAAAAATTTTGGAAGAAAACTTAAAACAACTCGAGAATTTTCACAAATTATTTTGAGGGTTTTGATTTGAAAGGAGACATTTTTAAGAAGAAAGATATTGCGTGAAAAATTCAAATTGCCTGTAATTGAATCCAGCAGTGGACTGATATAAAACCCTGGAAAGGGCTTGACAAATGTGTGGGTCCCATTATTTTTTTCCAGTTTATTGCTAGCACATTTTAGAAATGGAAAGCAAGCAATTACAATGGTTGCATTTGACAAGCAACACTTGTAAGATGTAAATTAACACTGCCTGTTTCTGGGATTCTGCATCCTTCTTATGCCATTTTATAATGGAGGGGAAGTGCTGCTTGTGCAGTGCTGGCAATGAAATATTAAGATGCACCCAGCAGAAAATCGACTTGTCTTATCTTTCAGCTTTGGCTCTGGATTAGACACTACCAGGAGAAGCTAATTTTCCTGACAGGGCCAGCCTGAAGAGCAAAACTTGGTCACTGACAGCAGAAGAAAGCATTGCTTTGAAACGTGTTGACCCACAGGAACCTTGCAGCCCCTTTGCTACCTTTTATTTTCTGGATATTAAGTGAAGGTGGCAGGTTTAAGATGAAGAAAAAGAAGCAGCCCTTCATGCAAAGCCTCATCAGGCTGTGTCACCTCATGGTACTGACCCCATCAGTTCACAAGGACTGCAAGGATGGTGAGACAGCCCATAAGACAGAGCACCTGAGAGCCAGGAACTACCCAGAAAACACCAGTGAGTACCCCATCCTTATACCTGTTGACAGGCACTCACACCAGAGTAGGGCAGCACTAAAATGGGCGCCACACTGGTAGCCAGCCACTGGTGTGGGCACAAGGCCAGCAAGGCAAGCCCATCCCCAGAATGGACAGAGCAAGATGTAAAGAGTTAAACACGTGCTGGAAATGGTGTGCAGATCAGCTCTGAGCTTATCAGGGGACAAGGGCTGCCAGGCAGCTGTGGCCCAGGGTCTGCCCGGGCCACAGTGACACTGGCCAAAAAACCACTTGATTGAGTTTTGCCTTGCTGACCTGATTACCTGGCTGCAGCCCAGCTTTTGACATCAGTCTTTCAAGGCAGAAGAGAAATGCTGACCCATGGCCAAAAAGCAAGAACAGGGGGACAGATTGAGTTGGACAAGCATTAAAAACAATTTTAAAAAATACATTAAAAGTCTTAAAGTACAGGATTACAGAGACTGGGGCCTTTCATATTTATTTGAAATTCTTACATATTTTCTTGTGATAAACAGGCAGCTGATGGGTCAGCAGTACCCTGTGATTTCCAGTCTAATTTCAATGTTTTACTGCTGCCTTCAGCTGGTAAAGAGATAAAGGCATCAGCCAAGCACTGGGTTCCTTCTCTACAGAAGTGGGTATTGAATCAGAGCTCAGGTTTGTAACAAAACAGAAGGTCCTCAATCTGAGTGTTTCTTTGCAAAGAAAGCAAGCTGACATAGCAAAAACAATGCAATTTTTGTGCAAACCCCACTGCAGATGATACCTCTGCCCCCATATTGGCTTCCCTCTCTGTAGGGGTCTTCATGTACGGCATGCCCCAAGCCCCAAGCCCCAGTCCTCACTTCAGGCACTGCTGTGAAACCATTTGGCCAGAACCAAGGATCCACCGAGTCCCCAAGACAGATAATTTCTATACTCCACAAAGCAGTACTTAAGGAAAACATACAGAAAAAATTATCCACTTCCTATAGCATTTACTCTGCACTCACTGGGATTAATTTTCTCAGGGGGTTCATAGCTCTCTGCAGGTGACATTGCATATACCAATAAATTTTTACCCCCAGATAAGATCTTGATATAAGATATAAACCATCTTTTTTTTTCTGCTCGCTGAGGGCCCTGGCACAGTTCCAACATCCTATTGACACATGCAATAAATAGTAAGCCTTTGAATTTTTAAGGAGTAATTTAGTTCTGGTTTGGGAGTTTCCTCAGATCCTATGAAAAGGACTCAAATCCTACTGAATTGGCAGCTGTTTGATTGTGAATGGATGTCAGCTGCAGTGTTAGCATGCCTATCCCATGAGGGATGCCTTTGCCTCTGCTGTAGGGCTCTCTGCTAATTCTGTGCCCGACACCACTCTTGGGGGCTCCTTGTTTCAGCTTTTTCTAATACAACTCCTTGTCAGCAAACACCAGAGAATATCTGAAAAGTGTGTTCAGCCTGGCTAGCACTTCCTTTTTTCCTCTTCTGCTATTTTTTCCCCCACAATGATTTTAATTTCTCTAATTCAAGGGTACTAGGGATGCTCACATGAAAAAGGTGTGCTGCTAGAGAGCAGACTTCAGCGGGGAAGAATGAAGTGCCCAGATAATGTCCCAACAGGTCCTTTCCTCACAAAGTGTTCATTGCAATTAGAAACCTCATCCTCAGAATGTCCAGAGATAAAAAGAGTTGCAAGTGTCAAGTTTCCTCCAGCACATGCCCTGGAGGACACCATTTATCTCTTTCTATACAATTCGCTTCACTTAAAGTACATTACATTTTGCCTCCTGATTTTTACAGACCTTATGCAGACTCAAAATAAGAGTCTATTTAGAGAACAATGGATCTGTTGTGCTGGATTTTTAGATCAGTACTGATAAGAGCAGTGAAGAGTACCAAATTCAGAAGTCAATTGTTGTTAGATGATGTACACACACAGAGCTACATTTTGCTCAAATCATTTATAAACTCTTAAGAGACATTTTTATCTGTGTGCATCTACAGGTGTGTCTATATGTAGTTCTCCACATATATTTGTCTACTTGGCACCTCCATTAGCCTCACCTTAGAAGCATGGTATGCAGCTCCAGCTTCTCCATTTGTTTATCCTCCTACCCACATCTCCTTCCCTTTCTCTTCACCCTCATATCCTCATTCCCCAGTTTCTCTCATTCCTGTCCTCCCTGCCTAGGCACCTCTCATACACCTCTGAATAAAACTCCCAGGGGTGCTGTGTGTCCCAAAGCAGATCTCTACACCTGTAGCACAGGCAGCAACCATGCAAGAAAGGGAAAATAAAGATATTGCCTCCTGCCAGCTCACTTCATCACCTAACCCACTAACTGCTATGAACAAAACACAGGCTCTTCCACCTGGTTCAGAACCCTTAGGGAAAACTACATTTTGTTATTATTTTTTCTCCCTATCTACAAAGCATATATTCACAGAAAGGCCAACAAAAGCAGACCAGGCAAACATGAAATATCTAAGCCAAGCCAAAAATAAGGTTGAGCCAAATAAACTTGCAAATATAACAACAACATAAGGAACAGTTTTTGGTTTTTTTTTAATCATTATAAGTTTGAAGTGCCTTCCATAAAATTTTAATAAAAAACACAGATCAACCTGCGTGGGTGAAGTAAAGGGAAAGAACATGTCTATTATTGGCAGACAGCTTTGACTTCAGCTATAGAAGAGCTTGTATCTTTTAACATCTCCCAAAACAGTCAGAAGGGAGGAGGGCAGTGAAACAGCCCTGTATTAGCTTCATATGACTCACTTGCCATTAAATTTCCCCCTCTCCCTATCCTGCACCAGTGGCAATGGGGATACATGGTCTCCCCTTCTGCCATCGCTTCCATGTGATCCTCTTCAGACACCCCAAAAGCCACAAGCCAGGAAGAAGCAGGGTGTGTAGGAGGACGCCCCAGCTGCAGCCTTTGCTTCTAAAACTAAAACTTGGCAACTAAAACTTTAAATGTAACAGGCCCTTGCTGGCAGAGAGCTGCCAGAACCAGCTGTGTGCAAGGATGAGGTCCTGGCACTTGATGGTAACAGATAGGGGTGAAACTTCCCTGCAGCTTGCTGGGAGGCCAGCATAGCTCAGCAGGGCAGGGGGAAAGGTCTGCCTCCTGGCTATAATTAGCAAGCCATTCAGCGTGCTAGGAATGGATCAGCGGACCAAAGCAGCTGGTGCCCTTGTGCTATGCGTGGTTCAAAGGTTTTATTTCAGAGGAGGTCTGGTCCCCCCAACAGTGTCCCTGTCACAAGGACTTAGAATTGGTCTGGGCCATCCCAGATGGAGCCAGACCAGTTTTGATGAGCACATGAAGGCAGCTTCTGGTTTGGCTTCCTTCCCTGGCACCTGGGTCAAATAAGCCAAAGTACCCTGCAGGTGCATCCAGCCCTTGCATCCCAACACAGGGCTGTTCCAGGCGAGCAGGCACAGACTCAGACTCTCAGACTTGCATCTCTGTGCTGGAGGAAAAGGAGGGTCAGGTACAAAGACAGCAGGCCTGGCTCTGTACTGTTGCTAATATGCAGCATGGGCAGATAATGGTTCCTGCAGACTTGGATCTGCCCTCCCCCAGGAGCTGGTCCCTCAGTCCCATCATCTCCCAGACACAGCAGGTCATGTTGGGATGGTTCTGCAGCTCCTTGCATGCCTGAGACCAACTGGTACGCGATCACTGGTACAGCGGTGGGGGTTGCTACAGACCATCACATCCTTTACACAGAAATGGGAGAAGGAAAAAGGAAAAGCAAGCAAATTGCACACCGTGCGACAAACTCAGGACTTGCTATTGACTTCTACCAGGGAAATGTCACAGCTCTGGATAGCCTCACACCCGAGGTGATAAATGGACACATTCATCACAGCTTGTGGCATTGCTTGACCTTTGGGGGAGGCTTCAAGGAATTTTCTTTCCTTTTTTTTTTTTTCCTTCTTGCTTGGGAAGCAAGCTATCTGCATGGGAGGGTTTTAATTAGCTCAAAAATGTCATTAAGAAATAAAGCAGACCAAGTTTGTGAGGGAGTAAGTCTCATGAAGTCAGCCATATTGTACTAAAGGGGTCAATATTCCTCCTGCATATTTTGTGACCATGTTATGAAATATTCAGAGCAACAAATAGATGTTTTGACTGGAAATAAATTTCCCTAAAGAAACATTTCCCCATTTTGTCACCCATTTCACCTCGGACTACACCAGCAGCAGGTGTGGCTCCCCATCATCTGCACAGCAAATTCTTGTAGCAGTTTGCATAGCTGAGGCCCCAGATGGCCACTGCCATCCGTGGGCTATTAATAAGGACTGTTTTGGAACAAATTATCATTTCACAAGCAACCAGTCTATTTATTAGCCTTATTATCATTCCTGCCAGCTGCAAGGTGTTTCGACTCTGTCATGCGTTGCGGATGTGGCCTGACCAAGAGACGCGATGGTGCCAGCGTGGGTGACAAGCTGGCCTCTGAGTGCAGCTTTGGCACTTGGAAAGCTGATGGCATCTGTCTGCCTGCTTGGTTCTTCACAGTAATGACCTGCAGCAGCCATTCTTTGTTGCTGGAAGCAAAAGAGATGGTGCTGTTCAAATTATCTGGGTTAGTCCCCTCAGGTATTGCTCCTTCCCTTCCCAGCACACACGCTGCAAACGGAGCTTGATAACTCAGAGTGGCAGAGCTGCTCCCAGCTGAGTCAAGGCTCCAACATACTTGTTGCTTTTTATAGATTGAGCTCTTCAAAATAATGTATTCTGCATGTTGAAGAATAAAACCACATGAAACAATTAAAATAGAAGGGAAAGCAGGAGTGTATGATGAGGCAGCATCAGCCCAATGCAGTACCTCAAGGGGACCCCTGCTTGGAACCCATCTTGAAACTTTTATTCTTTCAAATTCCTATCACATGAAAAGACAGCAATGGATTGGGTGGGTTTTTTGCTATATGATTTTGGTTAAAATGCTCTCCTTAACTTCTATTCCCCATTAAGTGTCTTCTACAAAAGGCTCTTTTGTCCCACCTGGCTCTCAATCCTCTTTCACCAGCATTAGGAGGAAAAAGGTAGGACAAAAAGTTTGCTAGGACAAAGACCAGTTTTCAGACAAAATTTTCTGCCCTCAGGGTTCTGCACAGCGAGAGGTGTAATGTGGGACAAGTAAAACTCCTCACTGCAGTGACAAAAAGCCCTTTCCAAGCCAAGGTGGCCGCCAGCAGCTGCTCCCCATTCCAGTGGCCACCAGGAGAGCGTGCACCAGGGAGTGATGCTCCCAATAGCCAGGCTGCTCCAGACACCCCACTTCAAAATTTGCTGGAGAAAGCAAAGCAAACTCCCTTATATCTACCCATTCATCCTAAAGGCTTCCTACCTATGGATTTTGCATCCTTATATGAAGTCTTTCATAGTTTGGGGGAGAAGCTAAAAAGCAGACTTATAATAGAAACTCAACTGCAGCCTTTGGCATAGTTTGGAAGCTCTAATCCTGTAATAAACTCAAAGCACACGTGAGTCTGAAAAACAGCGTGGTGAATTCTCTATTCCTGTCCTCAGTATTTTTAGCAACCAGGGTAATTTTTAGCCTGTGCTTTTCTGTTGGTTTTTTTCCCCCCCTCTCTTTCTCTGCAAAGATGTTGTCAAAATACAGGCATTGCTCGAAGTTCAAACTGCAGTCAGTTGATTCAGACAGACACGCCTGACATTTCGAAACACAAAATGCTCAGCAACCAAATTCCTGGCATGCTATGAAATGCAAAAATGTGAAACTGTTACCTATGGCAAACATTTCTCCATTTAATATATCACAGGACAGCAGTGAGGAAATCAATGGAAGAAAAGAGAAAAAGTCAGAGTTTATGTTTTGCAGATAGCTTAAGGGAAAGGAATCCCAAATCTTGAGCAAATGTTTGGTTTTGCATTGTGGCAAAAATGTTTCCTTAACATGGGGTGATTACAATGCAATCTACATTTTTGTTTAAAAATACTTCTCCTGCTGTCTGGGCTGCAGTGTAAACAGGATGCACTGAAATGTCAGCCCATCCGTGGGCTCTGCTGCGGCAGACGCACACAGAGACCCAACGCATTCACACTCAAATCTGACCTGCTTCCCCAAAATAGATCTTCATCACCCGTACAGAGCCATCATTGTCTAATTACAGTTCCCCAGGCATGGGGGAACGTGGGGATGGGTAGCTCGATGGTCATAGTTAGTGTGGCCAGAGGGAAAGGCTGAGGTATGAGGTGGGGGACACATGCATACCCAAGCTGTGCAGGAGGGGGTCCTCAGCAAGGAGTCCAAACCTCGCTGTCCATGCTACCTCCTCTCATCATGCCATTGGAATAAATCCATTCTGGCTGGCTACTAGCACTTGCCCACCTCTGCAGGGTTAGCTGACATGGGGCTGGATTTGTTCCTTGAACTGATTTCCTTGAACTCCCCACTACAAGTGTCAGGAAGAGATCAAGATGTTTGTCCTCGATTGTTTTTCACAATGGTACAAACTTAAGAAATAGAGACTGTCTTGTTTGTAAATTTTTCTCCTTACAAAAAAGAAAAAAAAGTAAGACAGGAATCCTGCAAACCCCTCACGCACAGGTCCTGTCTCTGCCAGCCTCTAAGTGAGGCAAAGTTAGAGCACTAATCGTTTCCTAGAATCATGGACATTAAAATTTGCAAAGAAAAATTCTGGTAGTGCTGGAACCAGCCTTTCTTGTCTGCTTTCCTTCACTGAAAGTTGCTCACAACTAATCTTCTTTAAAAGACAAATATGTGAGATCAATAGAAAGCCTCAGCCAACAGACAATCAATATTCAACAGACTGCCTGTGACAATGCCACTATCCCTTAGGTAGCACGAGTGCCTGGCCTGCAAGAACTAACGCTTTCCTTGCCATAACCATGCTTTTCATACAACACACACTTCTCAGTGAAAGCATCTTCCCCACAACAGCTCGTGCAACGGTCTTCAGTAATAAAAATGTTCTTTCCTTTGTGTTTTCCTGAACCCTGATCCAAGACAACACTTCAACACAAGGCTACCTTTAAGAATGCCTCTGATTGAGAGACTATAACCAAGAGGACTGCAAGTGGCCACCCTGTGACCGGGACTCTGGGTTTCCAAAGCTCCATAATCAGGTTTCCTAGAAATAAATGTTTCTTGGAGCCTTGACTCTAAACACAGCCTTACATATTTTGACTGATAAGACTTGGGTCTATGAGTGTGCTCAAGTGCTTCAGTACTCCAAGACCTTATTCAGTGCAGGAGTTACACTCAGGTTGAAAACCCCAAGTCTTTTCCTACATCTCAAAGTTCTTACAAGAATTGCAGTTGGTAGTTCTGATGGGTGCAACCATGTTAAACTGACTCATTATCCAACAAGCTCATGTCTGCAGAGATTCTTAAAACCACAATGACCAAACTTCTGGTCTCCAGCAGTGGTGTCCAACCAAGCTAAAGTGGGAAAAAGGGTTTGGGGAAGCCCATTTCACTCAACTGTCACCTCTTCTCAAAACAAAATTCCCAGAAAACTAGCTGAGTTTTTATGGAAAAGTCATTTGCAGTTTCCTTGGCTGTGGAAAAATATTTGTCAGCATATCCCAACTACAAGGGGCAAGGATGAAACTAACTGCTTAGAAAATTACTTCACAAAATTTAATAAGGACATTTGTTTCAACTCAGTGAGCAGAAACTGCCTCTTGAATGAACCATCTTCTGTTTTCTTCTTTCTGTTTAATGACTGACCAAATAGGCTTGTTTTTCAGTATGTAGCCAACAACTATAATCATCATGGTCCCTTGAACCAAGTCTTTGCTCTCTGTATTTCAGCCCAGGAATCGATGATAAATGTAAGGCTATCACTGATTTTCTTACAGGTGGCTGCAAATCCTCTGAAAAGAGATTTATCACTGAGATATTCTTGGTCTCTCTCTAAAGCTGCCTTAGACTCTGGTGGCATGAGGGTCTGCTTAACAGAGCTGTTTTATTGTGTGCTGCTTGGTTCCATATGCAAAAGTTGTTTGTAACATGCAAATGCATCTGCTAAAATACAGCACACATTGAAGAAGGTGAAAAGATCCACACAGAAACAGTTATAACATCAAAAAACTTTTATGTGCAAGTGGGACACGATCCATTTGAGGGTTGAGAGCCCTCCTGACTTGTCTCTGCTGGCAGGGAGTGGGGTCATGACAGGCACTGTTAACAGCCCTGTGCTGGGGTCACAAATTTGACCATTCACATCTCTTCCAAATGGGGAGTGCTGCAATGCTAGACTGCTCCTGGAATTACCAAGAAACCCCTTTTCTCCCAGTGGCCAAAATGGGTTTAGGGGTTTTCCCTAATAATGTTAAGGTGTGCACAGATGACCCATATAGACATAGACACCTTGTCATCAACAGAGAAAGACTTATCTGATCTGGTAAGCACTGTGTGGAAGCTGAGGAAAGCCAGCTGGGATGGCTGGGACGTTTTGGGTGGGCTGGAAAGTCAGGAAGTGAACTTGGACTTCTGCTGACAGATTTTGGCTGAGCTGGCAGGTGTTAGCAACATAAGATGAGGAGGTAGCAGCAGTCAGGAACAGTTGATCAAGCAGTGTTAGAAACGAAACACAATAGGGTAGGTAGGCCTAAACACATGAAAAACCCCAATCCTCTTCTCTTTAATTTTCATTGAGAACAAAGATAAATTTTAATATGAAAACAAACCCACAACCCAGTCAAAACTTGCGTTGGTGCTACTAACACAGAAGCGAGGCCACATTTCTCCCACTCAATCTCTGCTTGGGGTACATCTATACACGACAGGTGTTTTACCATGCCAGACTTTTGGGTTGGGGTCATCCAAACCCAAAACATCCATACTAAGGGGGAGGGATTTGGACACTGATGGAACACATACTACCTGAAATTTCTGCTGCCTCCACAGCTGACAGGCAGCATCCCAGCAGTGGCAGCTCAGTCCCCATGACCACTGTGGGAAGGCATCAGTTCTCACTCATCAGCCCTGCATTTCTGGCCCTCCTGCTTGCAGAGCAGTGCTTGAAAACATGCCCTGACTCCCGCCCCAACAACATCCAGGCACTTAGTATTGCTTTCTTGCTGAGGAGATCAGGATGTTTTTATGGTGTAACAACAACTCATAGTTTCAGGCAAAGGATGGGCTGCCTCACGACTTTGAACTCCAGGAGCTGGCAAGGTGGCGAGGGTGAAGAAGCTGGCAGCTAACTCTGAGAAATCAGGCTGCCTTTTCCCCTCCTCCCCTCCCACTCATTCCCTGCACCAGATGTCAACTGCTACATGCCGAAATGCCTGCAATTCTCCAAACTCCCTGCCTGCTGCCTTATGGCACAGCCTTACCAGCTTCCCAGCACTACCTGCCAGCAGGTCTTCTCCAGAGACAGCACTCAGTGCATGCTGAAAAGGCATCTGTGCTCCTTCCTCTCCATCCTCCTCCTCCACCTGCCTGCTATATATTGCAGAGGTGACTTTCAGATGTGATAGCAGATATGCAAAGAGTGCATTAAAAACATGCTAAATGAAAATCCTGACAGGGAGGAAGAGCCCCAGAGGAGCTATAGCAACACGGGAATATTAATCATTTCCAATTAAATAAAGCCCAGTGAAAGTCTGCCTTCCTTGCAAAGCAGCAGGGTTTCCCCTTTTCTCCTTCCTGCTTTAAACGTTGCACAATTGGGTTGCTTTCCTACCAACAGAAGTGCCATGCTCAAGGACACCTTCAAACCATCCCCAGCCCACATGAAGGCGGGCATGTTCAACAACTTTCTAGGGCAACCCATGACAGCCGGATGTTAATTGAAAATATTTCAGCCAAACAGCAAGCCTTCCATGCTCTTTTGGACACAGAGAGCCTCAGCAGCAGTTTTGTGCAGAGCCCGTTCAGCCCCACCAGCCTTGCAGCACCCAGGGCTGAGCTATTGCCATGCTTCATGGAGAGGAGCACATAACCCACCAGCCTCAAGCACTCCCGTGACCACCGGGACCACAGAGTCCTCACTGCTCTTAGACTAGGAAGGCATAAAGGATTTTCTATGATGAATAGAGATGCTCACAACTGAGATAGTTTTAAAGAAGTGGGATTTTTCAAAACTGCTGGGCGCTGGCCTAACACTGTCTCCAGAAAGGTCAGCTGGAGTCATACACCTGACTCTGGTGGAATCAGCCAATGGTTTGTGCTTTCCAAACTCTTTCCTTGAGGTTAGAAACATGCTATTCTCCTGCCTTAACACCCCAAATATGGGGAACTCTGCACAGCATGGCACTCAGAGGATGGGATTTATTCCCTTCCTCCAGGGCAGGGAGAAGTTAAAACTGCTGAATTCCTCTGGGACCAAAGCCTAGATTGAAGCTTTGGCTTGTGAACCAGCCCAAACCCAGCATTAGAAATACCAGCAAGGGAAAAGTTGAGTTTGACAGACACTGTACATGGTCTGTGGCTGAGGAACTTTAGTTCCTTTTGTCTTTAGGGAACAAGCCAGGCTTAGTGCACAGCTCTGAAGGGACAAGGGAAGAAAGCAACCCGAGCATGCTTCTTAACAGTGTTCTGCACACAGGGAGTACAGAAAAACCCCAGCAAACAGAGCAGGGGGAGAAAGTCCATCTCTGAGCTTACCTGAGATGGGGGTTATGCTAAGGCACCTCTCAGCATTTTGTCTAGGTTTCCTACTCACTCTGACTTAAGTTGCAAGTCCAAGCCTGGATGGCAACACAGAATGAAGAAATAGCTTCCCCACCAGATGTCAGAGGGTGACAGAATTGCAGAGGAGAGTCCAGTACATTCTCTCCAGCTGTCATCACTGGTGCCTAAAAACAAAACTTTCCTGCACTCTATAAAGAGTTATCAGAGTTTTCTGCCATACAACCTGCATCTCCACCTCCAGCTTCTTCAGCCTTTCTTGCCATGCTGTTTCATCTGCACAGCAGCATCTCTGCCACCCCATGCCACAGGAGCCAAGTGACTCCACTCTATGCCACAGCCTCCGCTGCAATGACTCCCCACCAGCATGTAACTGGGATGGAATTACTAAAGGGCACCTCCTGAATATATGGAGGCTGAATTTAGTCAAGGAGACCAAGGCAATGATTTAATAATTCTTGTTAGAGGTTGGTTTTAATAATTATATTTATTAAAGATCATCATTTCTGAAGAGAAAATTTACCAGAATGTGATTTTGAGCAGGAATCATGTTCAGTAGGAACATTTCTCCATCATCTACTGAGGTCACCTTGATATGCCTGGTACCTGAAGGCAGCCTGAGACAAAAAACTGTCTGAAAAATGCTTGCACAGAATGAGGAACAGCTCAATTCGCTCACACATCTAAGGGGTCAAGATCTGCCAGCCACAAAACGCCATCCCACTGAAGGAATACCATATATACTGTTTGTTATCTAAACCCCTCACAAGGGAAAAATAACAGCGAGGGAGGGAGAAGGCCTCTGTGTTTTGCCATTCTGTCCAGAAAGAGGTAGCACAGCTTTGCTGGGGTTGCTTTTCCCCACAAGCAGCAGCTGAAGGGCTTTGCACCTCCTGCCCTGCAGAAGCCCAGTTCCAGCCATGCTGGGACAGGGTGCAGGGGTGTGGGACATGGACATGGTGCACAGACAGAAAGGCCCTGCACTGCACAGCTCTTCCTTTTGCCAGGAGCAAATTGTCACATCAGAGAGTCACTCTGAGCAAGGACAAAATACTAAATGGATCACATCCAATGCTGCCTGCCTCCACCCCACCCTGCAGCAGCTGGTGGAGAAGAGCAAGGAGAAAGTGGGAGAAGCAGAGGGGCTCTGGAGGGATGCTGGTGCTGGTTACTGTGCCTGCTGTCTCTGCCAGCCACCGCAGCTTGGCCTTCATGTTTCAAAGAGAGCTGTGATTTAAGATGGTGCCATTTTGGGGGGTGCCCAGCATAAACATTGCAAAAGGATCAAAGTTTCAGGGGGTTCTTAATGTTTTGAGAAAGCCTCCAGATGGCTGCCCAAATGAGAAACTGCAGTGTTTTCTCTTTTCTTACTTCATCTTCACTCCTGGCTACCCAGCAAGATCATGCAAGGAACAGATGCACAGAAAAATGAAAAACAGTTGGGAAAACACATATAAAAATAGCAGCAGTGTCCATTTTGCAATACAGAGAGCACAGCTATGTGAGGAATACATTTTGATGCCAGCAAAGAACCTCAGACAGCCCTGTTAATTAAGAAGCATAACTACCCAACTCCACTCTCTTGCTCCCATGACAGGCAACAGCTGCTCTGGCTCTAGAGCAGCAGCCAGCAGAGGAGCCCATCCAGCAGAGTAGAGAGAGACACGGGAGAGATGAGTTTAGTGGCCCCTGAGCACCAGCACTCCTGCCTGCTTCAGCTTTCCCATCTGTGAGATGCTCCTCTGTGCTGCAGCACCTCTGAGCTCTGCTGCTGCAGAGCTACACACAGCTAGTAACTCTGGAGGATCAACGTAGTAGCAGTGACAATACAGGTCTGGTGAGTTCCTAGGTTATTTCTCAGACAGCATACATTTTTTGAAATAATGACTCCTGAAACACAATCTTGCTAAACCTTTCCACGGCATCTGGCTTCTCTCATAGCTTTAAGCCAGCTTAGAAGGGCCTTTGCTTCCCTGCATCACGTTTGCAAATCCAGTATCTCACTGCTTCTGATCTGTTGGGAAGCACAAGCTGTCCAAGCTCTGCCAGCTGTGCTCAGAAGGAAACCTCCTACAGGCAAAGCCAGCAGCTCTGCCTTTTGGGTCTGGCTGTCCCTGCACTTTTGGTTATGCCAGTCATGCACCACCTTGCGCAGGGCTGAGCTTTCCCTACATAAATGGTAAATAATGTTCTGTCCAGTCACCAAATGGCACATTTATCTCCCTAACAGCTCATTCATCAGCTGCAGCTGAACACTGGCAATGCTCCAGACCAAGGACAACAACCTCCCTGCAAGAGTTACTGCAAGAGCACCTGTTCACTGTAGGGTACCTAAGTGTGGTTATGCAGGAGGTAGGAAGCACATCCCTGGCAAGCCCTGGGGTGCTAATGATGGCCTGAGCAACCACCTCCATGCTCCCTGCCTCAGCCATTGATGGGGAACAAGGCCCAACACCTGGAGCCATCGGTCCTGGAGAGAGGGGACAGCATAGGCTGGCTCTTGCTGCTGTCTCTGCAGGAACCAGACCCCCCAGATGAATCATTGCACTTAACTTTTTATTATTCTCTTAAAATCATGCAAGTCTTTCCTCTCTGAAGCAGCACTTTGGGATGCTGTTCCCTTTCCTGCTCTGCAGAAGTAGTAAACCACACCACGATGCTGGCTGGACACGAGCAGCTTTGCTCATGAAGAGGGGTTGCAATACTCCCCTGAGAAATGCCTCATTCCTCTTCCCAAATCACATCATAGCTTGGGTTTGCCATATCCTTACACACAGGAAAATTTGAAGGATGAAATGACAGTTCACTTCGCCACCACGGCCACAGAGGAAGTGACAAGGGGGGCAGGTGGAAGCAAAAATAGCAGGTTTTCCCCAGCACAGCAAGCCTGGTGATGGTTGCTACTAAACCACACGATCAAAGCAGCCTTGCTGGCAGCCCTGCCACTGCATTGCCCCATACAACTCCCCACACTCCCTGCCAGGACTGCCTGGGGGTGTGTGCATGTCCCTGCGTGGGACTGGAGGTAGACAGGTGCACTACAGCTCCCTCTCTTTTCCTAGAAAGGTTTTTAGAAGCCCCCAAATTCGGTTTTGTCTGGAACCATTGAGGGCATGATGTGAGTGAAACAATGAGAGTGAAACAAGTAAATGAGATTTGTGAAGGAAAAGACAAGCCAGGAAGACAGGAACAAAGGGCTTGGAGAGAATAAAGAGAAAGCCTCAGATCAGGCAATAAATTGGTAAATGAGGCACAAAGGACAGGGGAGAACAACAATGAGCCTATTGCTGCTAATCCAGTCATAGTTTTCAAAGCAGGATCGTGAGTCACCAGTCCCATCAAGGCTGGAAAAGAAACCCCAGCTTACCACAGGCAAGAGCAGAACATCCTTTCTTTGGCAAAGCCAAGGGCTCCTGTCTGTGGCATGTGGGAGGTTGAAGGTCTGGAATCAAGTGCTGCAGGTACATGCACAGCAGAGACAGCAGGACACATGGAGACAGCAGGAAAGCTGGCTGGACTCACTTGCAGGACCTTCAGTGCATGGAGGGATGCTCTGGGGGATAGGGGCTCCCCTGCCAGGTCAGCACTGGGCAACGTGCCAGGTTGAGGCTGTGCTATGCATGTTAGGGTTTTCAGTCTTGCCAGAAAAAAATCCAGGACTTTTTCTAGGGTTTTCAATGAGGTGAGTGTCCACATCGCTTCCTTCTTGCCCCAGCAAGACTCAGTGCAGCCTGAGCTCCCACCCAGCCAGTGGTTTGGACTCTTTCCACAGCCCCAGGTCATGGTGGAGGCTCTGATCCTGCCACTGGTGACATAGGGAGATCTGTGCACACCCCAGCTCTGTCAAGGCCATCCCACAGGACCTGGCAACATCTCCCAAATTCTTCTTTGCCCATCACAGGCATCTTCCAGGTGCTTCCAGGGAGCAAAGGGGCCTGTGCAGCTTCTGCCCTGTTTTGACACATCCTTAAAGAAGTTTTGCCCCTGCTTTTGTATAGCACCATGTGGAAAACCTAAAAACACATAGGCCATAATACTGCAGATGGTACAAAGAGGTGCCTGCAAAGATGCTGCTGTTCCACTGCTTCATGAACCCAAAAGGAAGTTATGAGCAAAGAGTGTTGGCCAGCCAGGAGGGTTTTACAGGCTTCAGGTTTGTTTCTCCCCTGATGTGAACGGCAGGTTTTGGGTCCCTGAGCAGGAAAGGGGAGCAGTGCTGCCTGTCACAGTGCAAAGCAGAAATGTTGGCTTGCTCCAACAAAAGCCAGAGGTCTGGCTCCAGGCCTCAAGAGCCCAGGCTGCTGGGGTGCTCGTTGTTGCAGCAGGAGATGTGTTCTTATGCATGTGGAAGCGTAGGCGTCTGAGAAAGCAGCCACCACAGGGAAATGAAACCTTAGAGATGCACTGAAGTTAATTTTGGGAAGCCAAACGTCCTCTTGTCATGCAAATCTGTTGAGCAGCCTGTCAATGGTCATGGCAGGTAGCCTTTCACTTTTCAGCCACACAGCATAACTCCCAATTAGGGCTCTGCAGTGTGGCTGGGGTGCACAGGGGCTGTCAACACCTCTTGCCAGCCAGCAACTTGTACTCCACCATCGAAACTGTGGGAATGGCTGCCCAGCAGAGCCTGCTAGCTTCAGGTGGATCACTCTTATTTTAAGCCCAGAAGTCATCATCATCAGGGCTCTGCTAGCTATAAACTGGAAGCGAACCAGAGTCTTGACTGTGTGTTCTGAGAGGTGCTGTTGTGCTCTTTTGGGGGTGAAACAGCAGGACACTTCACCAGTCCTAAAGCTGCCTGACCTCTAGGAAGTAAGAGTTCTCAACAACATTATACATCTATAAAGAGTGAACACCCACCTGTGCTAGTTGGTATATTTCCATTGCACAGATAAAGACATTTAATTTGGTCTCTCACCCAGTCTCAGAAAAAGCCCTGAGTATCCCTACCTACTTGGCAGAGGTCTTATTTCTGTCCTGGAGGATGGGAAAAGAGAGACTTCCTCCAGATTTTAAAGGCTGCTGAGTGAGACAAGGAGAGTCACGAGACCCAGAGGCAATCAGTCTCAGCTGGGGAACAAGGAGAGAGATCCTCCAGTCGTGGTTCTGGCACAAGCCTCTCCTGCCTGTAAGTGCCCAATGGTGCTGTTTGTCACTGTCTCTAAAGCAGCTTCATTTAGGATAAAAATTCCCAACTGTTACAGAGCCTCTGGAGACACGTCACCATCACAAAACTTTGTCCTTCCCCGACACCCCAGGGCCAAAATCTCTACCCCATTTCTCCACGGCGTGCATGGAGGCACAGCTCCTGATGCCTATGGAATGGACAGGCCAGGGAGACCAGCTTCCTTTTAAGAAGTCACCCCATTTGTCAGGAGAGATACAGGGTTCACTGACTCATTAAACAGGGCAAAGCTAAGCTCATCTCGCATCACCCACAGCTGGCCAATACCCGGTGGAGGCAAGAGTGGAGAGGCTGATGTTTATTCTCCAGCCCCGCAGCTATTCAGCTTTGAACAAATGACCCCTCTGAGCGACACTGCAGAAAATTGCTTAAACAAATGCAAAGTTCAGATAGTTGCAAAGAACTTGTCGCAGTTGCCAAAAAAATTACAAAACACCAGTGTTTTCAGAAAAGCAAGGCTGTGCAGCTTGCTCGTGAGAGAGGCAACAAGATGCCAGGAGCCAGTGAGCAGGGCAGATGTGGAAGGACTCTGGTTTCTTGCCCAGACAAGACCTTTAGGCAGGGGCTGATTTTGCTGTTATTGCTCCTGAGAACAGATGCAAGGTCCCCTGGAGCCCTGCAGGTGTTTGTAGGGAGCAGGGCAGCAGAAGTCCCATGGGCACATCAGGTGAGGCAATGTTTGATAAGAGTCTCCCTGAGCAGACTTGAGGGCAGCTCATTTCATCACCCTCTCAAGTCAGGAAGTGACTCACCTCAGCACAGGGTCTTTCAAACTCCCTTGTCCTCAAATCAGTAACAACTTTCCATACAGTGATCCCAAACCACTTGAAGGAAAGGGCCAGTAAGCTGGTCAGCCTCTCCAAACTGTATGAAACAAGCTGTGTGTGCCCTTGTTCCCAGTGGGCAGGCACATGAGCATCACCCACTGCAGCACCAAGCTTTGCCCTTGCAATGTTTGAACAGAGACAAACCGCTGCTCCCTTTTCTTTCCATGCAGACTGGGAAAGAGGCATTGTTTTTTGCCCCCTCTGCACAACATCCCAAGCAGCTGGTATCCGAAAGCAGCTTAAAACCATCACCCCAAGCCAGAGTCTAGGAGCTGTTCTGTGCACAAGCCTAGTAAGTGAAAACTTTGGTAGTCAAAGAGTCACAGCCATCAACTGCAGCACAACTGCTTATGTTCAAAGGCTCAAATCAGTAAGAGAATTTCAATCCTTCACCATTCAAACTATTATGCTGGAAGCTGCTCTTTTACTGGTTTAATGTGAGGAAAGAAATAAAGAAGGGAATAATGAAGACTCCAGAGGCCAGAAGGCCACTAAAAGCTTGCACAGCTGCATGAGTCAGCTGAGCCAGATTCAGGTGAAGCGGTGGCTTCCTGAGCTCAGCTGCACAGAATTGAGCATCCAGGTACACAGCTCTTGCACACCCCTCACTCAGGAGTGGTGCCAATCCCTCTTCAAGTGCTCCTCCAGTCAAACTGCATCCCTAGGGTTCTATACATCTCCCAAGGCTGTTTTCTGAAAAATTATTTTCAGCCCCTTTTGCATGCAAAAAATTGTCAGCCTTTACATCTTTCTGAAATGGTTTCCAGGTGAGCCACAAAGCATCTCACCACACCATCCTGCCCTCCCTCCCAATACCCGCCCAGACAAACCCTTCTAAGCCAGGTACCCACTAACCCACAGCAGGGGGGATTTAAAACCTTAACCCTCACTGCTTCATTTTACCACTGGACTTCATAATTTTCTTCTTTTATTTTTTTGTTTCCACAGCAGCAATAACAACCCAGAGGCATACTTAGAACGTAAAGTGTGCTATGAGAGGAGCTTTAACACAACAGCGTACAGCCCAAATCTTTCACAAATAAGCACTTACAGCAAGAATATGAGCACCTAAAATTTTAGAGTTTAACCTATAGGAAATAAAAATGGGAAACAGTATGCTTTGTTTAAAACCTTACTTTTCTTTCCTCTCTGGAGCATGACTTACCTGCCATCCCTGCTGTCAGATGCTGAAACGCCTTCTGAGGTCCCTGGTACAATAGCATGCAGAACAGAGCAGAAACACATCCACAAAGACAAAACAACCTCAACTGCCTTACCTGGGAAAGGGCCTTCAGGTCCCTATATAACTTGGCCCCACAACTGGCAGCTGCTAGGGATTAAGCCCCAGGTGATGGAAATCAGCAGTAACTCACTATTACCACTCCAGGAAGGTGCTGGGATCTCTGTGCCAGGAGAGGATGGATGCACTGAGCCAGAAAGCAGCAGGAGAACACCCTGGCCCCACCAGGATGGAATTGGGTTATGTTTCTCTGTGTCCTGCATCTGTCTATTCCCTCTGTAGCCCCTAGAGTAAAGCCCACCAGGAGGTAAGGTCAGCCTGTGTTACCTGATCGGTAAAACCAGGTAGATGGTAAAATGGCAAATCATGACTGATATCATGATGCTCTGAAAGATAGTGTGCTATGCTGGGAGCCCAGCTGCCCTACTGCTGCCCTCATGGGTTGAGGAGGGATTTAAATGTTCCTGTTGTGCCAGGGAAGGGTGTACATGGGTTTTCTAAGCCCTGCCAGGAAGGGAGAAGGGAAGCAGAAAGGGCTGGTAGAGGGGGAAGGCAAGGCTTGCTATTGCCTGCCAGTGTAGGGAAAGCAGTAACATTATCCAGTTCTTGGGTGTAAAGGCTTTGTGGAGCTTAGAAAAGGTGATGAACAAGGCTTGTGAGTGCCATCCCTTTCCCACTGCTGAGCAGGTGGGGTAGTTAAACAGGCTGTGCTGCTAAATGGTACTGAAGTTGCACAATCTGGATCAGCGTGACAGGTGCCCAGCAGGGCCCAACACATCATAAAATTGCAATTGCTTTTCCACTTATACCTGGAGAGAGCATCTTCATGGAGCATCCCCTGTGGCCACCTGCCACCAGTGACTGAGGGCCAGCACACGAGCAGGTCTTGCCACCAGCACTGCTTTGGCTCACTCCCTCTTACAGGCAGGTTGGGAATGGAGATTTGGGAACATTTACAGTTCCAGAGGGATGATTTGAACTCTTAGCAAGGTCTGACTTGAGGAAAGCATCACTGAGGATTAAGCCATTCAGGCTAAGCATGGGCACATACAAGATGGAAGCATCCCACACCAGTAATCACACCAGAACCTCTCATCCCACACCTCCCTATGGCCAGGCAAGGGCTTGTTGATTGCTTTGCATCTGCTTGTAGGTCACGCTGAGTGAAGCTGTAACATCACCAAGAAGGAAGTCAACAGGAACACAGAGGAAGGGGAGGAGATTCCCGTAAACACCACTGGATACAGCTGCTAAAAATAAATGGGAAGGGTGCTGGTTCCTGATTTACTATTCCTTCCTGTGACTTCCCATCCACCAGGCTCATTCCTGCACTGTGAGAGCTGGTATGGACAACTTTCCGTAGCAGCTGTTCCAAGAGAGCAGCCAGCTGACATTGCACAGCATGTAGATGGATATTTTTAAAGTTATTTGGCTTCCCCTGTCCATGCATACTAGTTAAGATAACCAGGGTGAGCACTGCCAAGAAACCTCATATCTAAGCACAGAGCAAGGTTGTGGTGCACTCATCCATTATGGGTATCTCAGCTGCCTCCACTGGGAAAAGAGACCTTTTTCCCTGCATGGGGAGCAGGAAGCTGGGCTCCTGAGGAGGCGATGGAGAGCAGAAGCAGCACTGCTGGGAGCTGGACATCGTGCAGCAGTGCCAGCTATGCCCCCAGCTCATTGGAAGGGGAGCTGTGCACCTGCTGGGTGAGGATGAGCAGTGGAGAGCAGCTCTGGTACTCTGCCCAAAGGCAGGTAACTCAAGCTACGTCTTGCTTCACCCGATGATTATCTAGCAACTGGTTGTCAAAGACATTTTTCACAGGCTGTTTCCTCCCTGAGGTAGTAACTCAAAATCCAGAGTTGCCAAGAAAATGGCTTTCACCACATTATTCCCTTGGCTGCAGCCCTGATGGCTGGGGAGAGGGACACACTCCTCTTCCAGGAGTTGATGAGAAGCTGCCTACTAATAGCTCAACCTTCCAATACTCACTGCTCCATGCTCCCTGTCAAGCCTGGGAAGTGAACACAGCAGGGGTTCAGCAGCCATCACTGGTGTGGGGCAGCACTGTCAAGAGGCACCTCTTGCCCGTGTCCCAGCCACTGAGTTCTCAGCACACCCCAGCTTCTTCAGGGCTTATTTGGCTGCACACCTACCAAATCTACTTGCATTTATACTGCAGGGAAGCCCAGCTGCACGGCTCTGAGCAGCCACAGGCAGGGTTTGCAGGGCTGTGGAGGAAAACCCCAGCTTTTTCCCCATTATGTTATGTCCTTGAGAATATCCCTTTGCTACGTGCATGGGGCAAATCTGTTCAGCCCATGTCTGACCATTCCAATGCCTTTTCTCATAGGACATTCACTGATGTTCTAAACCAGTATGGGATGGTCCAGCTCTGCCTCTGCTCTGCTCCAACCAGCCTCATGATTTCAGGGCATCCTTTTTTTTGGCCATGAAGGTCTTCTGCCAGGATGTATTAAGGAAGAAAGAAAGTTGGGAAAAGACTGCTCCACCCATGCATCCTCCAGCACACAACCCTAGGGCAGCTCTGCTTTCTCCCAGCCCTAATCCCCCACACCTCCATTTTGATGCAAAGCCAGGAGGAAGAATGATTGCCGACAGCATTGCCAAGAAACCCAACATGTCCAAAACCATTGTGCTGTTTTTAGCATCTTCCATCCAGGAATCTCTGAAGCATGTGACTGAGGAGGTATTTTTACCTTCCTCCCTCAGCATTCCAGGCGGGACAGCTGGTGCCTCTGCAGTGTGAGCCAGTCACTGTGGCTGCTGTGAGCCAGGACCAGCAGCTGGGCCTGCTGCCAGGATTGCTGACTTCCAGCTCCCAGCAGCCCGGGACCCCGCAGCTGAACCAACCACCCCATTCCCCATGGGGCTTAGTCTTTGGGGTCAGAGGCGCGGCAGTGTGCTTGAAATCCTCCCCCAGTGCTTCTGTAAACAGCACCAGAGATTAGGAGGAACAGCAAATGTGAATTAAGGACAAAAACAGTGCAAAATTGTGTGGGTTTTTTTTCAGATAAACAGTATGTGAAGGATGGCCACAGCTCTCCTGCTGTGCAGAGCCCTTTCCCATACACGCCTGAGCTCCTATACCCAGAGCTGGGCCCTAATGGACCCCTCCAGATGCAGAGCTGGCCAATAAAACAGCAAAGGAGAGGCAGGGAGTCAGACCTCAGCCAGCACTCAGTGCCCCAAATCCTCCAAATCCAGCCTCCCTGTCCCCATGCTGCTGCCCCTGGTGGGACAGAGGAAGCCACGTATTGCAAGGGTCCTTGCAAGGCTAATTGCTCACAGAAAAATCAGAATAGTGAGGCCAGCAGGACCAGGGCAGTGACCGCCACCTGTACCCGGCACTGGTGAGGCCACACCTTGAGCGCTGTACCCATTTCTAGGCCTTGCACTTCAGAAAGGACACTGAGGTGCTGGAGCGTGTCCAGCGAAGGGCAACAAGGCTCTGAAAGGTTTAGAAAACATGTCTGTGAGGAATAGCTGAGGGAGCTGGGCTTCTTTAGTCTCAAGAAGAGGAGGCTCAGGGGGCACCTCATGGCTCTCTACAAGGACCTGAAAGGAGGCTGTGGCCAGGTGGGGGCCGGTCTCCTCTACCGGGCCTGCAGTGAGAGGGCAAGAGGGAATGGCCTTAAGATGAGACAGCAGAGATTCAGATCAGAAAAAAAAAAAAAAAAACCACTGTTGGGGGGTCAGGCATTGGAATAGGCTGCTGAGGGAGGTGCTGGAGTCACCATCCCTGGGGTGTTTACAGGGCACCTGGATCTGACTCTGGATGATGTGGGTTAGGTGTTACAGTGGCAGTGCTGGGTGGACACCCGGACTGGATGATCTTAAAGGTCTCTTCTAACCCTGATGATAATCCTGTGATTCTGTGAGAGTCTCTCTGCACACCTATTCCTTGGTAGGTACTGCCCAGCCCCATGTTGGATGCTAGTTTATTCAGACTGATGTTTGGGGGAACAGAGGGGTGTAATTCATTGGCTTTCTTGAGAGGTATCAAAATAAAGCCAAGGACTGTGAAAACCCCTGGGGTTTCAATCAACCCAAACCCTCCTTTGCCAAAGCAATGATCCAGAGGAAAAGGATGCAGCCTCCTGACTCTCGTCCGGACAAAGCCAAATGCCAGCAAGGCTGTGGCCGGAAGGATGATGCTTGATGCAAGGGTGACTACATATTTTGCTGGAAAACAAGAACCATTTCCGTCTTTGGGATATATTAATAAGGATATCTCTATTTTTAAGACATCAGTGAGAGCCACTCGAAGCGCTCAGCTTGAACCAGCAGGGAGTTAATATCCCTGACAGAAATCCCTCCTCTGGGGAATCAGCCTTCAGCACGCCATCCTTTCACGGCGCGCAGCAAATGGCTCAGGGCGCTGAAAACCAAGGCGTGTGCCCGTCCTCCGGCGCTCATCCGGGGCTGGGGCACAGCTGACACCGCAGCCGGCGGCACAATCAGGGGCGCAACAGCGGTGCCCCGGGACAAGGTGCCCTGCAGGGGCCTGAACCTGCGGTGATTGCTCTGCTCTGGCAGCTGGGAGATGCTGAGAGATGTGGCAGGAAGGGCAGGCGCCAGCGCCCAGATCCTGAATTAGGTCAGCGGAGTTGTAACATCTGGCCCCGTAGCTGCCTTTCTGCGCGGATTAGGCACAGGCGCCTCACAGGCACTGCGACATAAGCACCCCGAGATGCAGCTCGTGGGGGTCTGGACATCTGTGCTCTCCCTGTGGCCGCACGGCTCGGGGGCTGCTCCGCACAGCGCGGAGACCGCGCTCCCCTGGCCCACGGCCCCGTCCCAGCCGCGGCTGCTCGGAGGGCACTGCCCTCCCCCAGGCCGGCGGCCGGGTCGGTCACCTGTGAGTCAGTGCAGCACCATGGGAGGAGCTGCAAACGTGAGCAAACATTCCCGGGAAACTGGGAGAAGCTGTCAGAAAGGAGGCATTGTCCAAAAGAGCTACACGGGAACTCGGGAAACTCGGCTTAGTCATGGGACAAGGCCATGGGCAGGGGGGACACCAGCTGCTGAGGGACATTCCCATTCACCATGCAAAACCAGGGCCAACTTCTTACATCCCATACATAAACACAATGTCTCTATATAAACTCACATAATAAAGACCTACAGGACATTGCTCTGGATTAGCATTTTAAGCAGCATCAAATGTCCTTGTTTCTTAGTCATGAGAAGGCAATTAGTTTTTCTGTGTGGCTTTTATGAGCATTATTTTTACTGGAGAGCAGCAGCAAGCAACACTGTCAGGTGGTCCCTTCTGGACATTTTGTAATGCTCTTGCCAGCATGGGCTGCTCTGTGTGGCTGTGGATTTCAGGCCAGTTTAGTTCAGGGTTTTGTCTTTGCCACTTCCATTGGAGCAACCTGAGGGGCACAAAGTAAGACAGCCAGAAGGATCATGATTGTATTTCAGAGCAGGGTAGTTGGGATGCTCTTTCCATCTGGGCTGTAAAACCTCTAGGGATGGAGCCCTCTCAGCCTCCTGGGCACCTCCACAGCTACTGTGGGGCCTCCCTGAACTCGCTGCACTTCACTGACATCCATCAGGTATCAGTAGGAATGTGGCATCCACATGTGGTCTAACAAAATGCCAAGCGGAGGCGGAGAACTCCTTCCCTCGACCTACGGGCACTGCTTCTGCCCACAGGGGTGGGAGGTGCTGCTCTCCATCGCTGCCAGGGCACGCTGGGAGCTCACAACTCAGCTCCTGTCCCACCTGCAGGACTTTCCACAGCGCTCCTGCCTGGCCAGTCCCTCCCCAGGTTTGCTCTCAGGAGTTAATCCTTCCCCCTTGCAGCAAGTAGGAAGGAGCAGCTGCTCCTGCCTTTTCTGAAAATTAAATTCCTAAGTACACAAGACCATTTTTTTGCACGTTTTCTCCATGCAACTGCATTTCTCTAGCTTAATGTGGCTAGGGTTTGTCCCTGTAAATGGAAAGGCAGGAAGACATATAAACCTGGAATTTAGGAAGAACAATGGTTAGAGGAGGTTTCAGAAAGGAAAAGTTTAAGGCAAATGGGAAAGAGCAGTATGAATCACACACCAGAAATATAACCACAAGAGCAGAAGGTGAAATACAAAGTTGAAGCAGGTCTATTTCCAATGCCCATAGCAATCCTCACTGCATACAATCACTTTGTGACTTCATAAGTTGGCCTCCTCACCCACATCAAATGAAATCCCCTGAGATTCCAGGCATCTATTGTTGATCATGTCTTTACAGACAGAAATATTTTAGTATCACTTAAATCAGTGTCATGTGTGTCTCTTCCACAATTTCCAGGATTTTTTGGGCTGCCTTTTCTGTCTGCACAGTTACAGACATAATCTTTGTTGTACCACGATCTTGTGATCTGACATAATTTTCTGGCTGCTTCTTTCTCCATAATAGACTCATTTTATTTGTTAGTTCCTCTGTGTTTAAAATAATATATAGCCTTACCTCTGGCCCTCAAGATTCTCTGCCAATAAGAACAGTTTGAGAGCAGAGACCGAGTATGCTTCATAAGAACACAGATGTAAGATGAAGACAGCACATAGAAAAAATTACTGGGGTTCTCTTTGATTCATTAGAAATCATACAATTAAACCACTTTGTCTGGACTCTGGGCCCTCCTACGCCAGGAATATCATAATTTTAGTCTTCTTCATGCAGCTGTCATTTAAAAATTATCTTTAGCCTTCCCCACTTAGAGATAAACCCCAAATGTCTTTCCCCATTGCACCAGACTTAGACTGAGCAAGGTGGTGGATGAAGCACATAGAAAGAAACAGTGAATTGGGTCAGTGTGTCTACAGAAGCTTTTTTGAGAAGCTGAGGTTCAAGGATGCCCAAGTTAGGCTGTGGACTATTTGTGAGTTTGTGGTCCCAAGGATTGCGATAAAGCCACCATATCTCAGGCCTAACCACTGTGATATGAGAGTAGTGCCAGGGTATTTCAAGTTAGGGCTTGAATTAATAGTTACAAGTGTTTTGTTTGTGGCCCACTAAGGCCCACACAAGACTTCAGGAGCATACTGAGATTTAGCAGTGGGAGCAGAAAGAACAGCAGCAGCAACACCCTTTAAACAAGAGACTTGATGCTTCATTAAAGGCAGGATGAACAAGACACATGGAGTCATGCTTTAAAACGCCATCCAGGATGGGTGCCCAGCTTGCAGTCAGATGCATCCCAAACACATGGGACTACAGCTCTGCTACCTCCCATCTCAGCTTCAGGACACCTCTCCCTGTAGGCCAGAGCCAGCCTTGGGACAGCTGACAAACCCTGTGGCCAACAGCTGGAAAAAGTAGGTGGAGAGCTGGAGCACATGAGGAGCCATGAACAGGAGCACATGAGGGCTGAGGGCTGCTTGCCCAGCACAGCAGTCCATTCCCAAGTGGCTTTCCCTCATTATCACCTTGCTCACTGGAGCAACAAAGCCCTCAGTACAAGGAGCTGTTGCAGGCACAGTGAGGAGAGGACAGCCGGGAGGTGAAGACCAGGATGTGTGGGGAGGAGGCAGCTCTGTGGGGTCTTTTTCCACAGACACATCACAGTCACTGTAGGAGCAGGAGAAGAAGAGGCTGGGGCAGGAGAATGAGGGCATGACCACAGGGAAGGCAAGCAGGAGGCTGAGGAAACAAGGGCAAGATGAGGAAAGTCCTGGGGTTCACGAAGCTGCTCTGCAGGGAAATGCTGGGAATAGGAAAGCAGAGATGTTTTTCTCAATTGCTGATTTGAGAAGCCATTAAAACACACACCTGCACACACACTTGTATTTATGGAAATCTTTTTTTCTGCGTCCTTCCCAAACCTACTAAAGCCACCATGTAGGGAAAGCATTAGTCCTTACACATGGAGGCATTCCTGTTGTGCCTTTGCACACACTACCGATTGACTTCAGGTTACACTCAGTGAAGGCCATTTAACTCACAGGGGAAGAAACACCTTCTCTAAACAGGAACTATAGCACAAAAGTCAAGACACTTTCCCACTGTGCTTCTGCAGACTTTCCTTTGGAAGCACTGGCAAGGTGCTCCCAAAAAAGGCAGAGGCTGCAAAACAGAGCCCGAGGTTTCTCTTGCTCCAAAAGAAGGAAAAACAAACCCTTCATAAAAACCTAAGATGAATTTCATCAGGCAGAGGATGTTGCCACCTGCTGCTTAAATAAGAGCAGACATCAGTTCCCTGTGGTTTGGGCCATTCCTGAGATTTGAATTTTTGTGCATGTTCCAGGGACTAACAGCTTATTTTTTTTCTGCTCACAACTCCGATGGCAGCAACTCTTCTTCCACTGTACTGCTGGCAGACACTACAGACCACAAAACACTCCTTTCTCTGCACTCTTTAGTGTAATCAGGTTTGCATATCAGGTAGGCTACCACAGCAAGCAAACATCACCTGAAAAGCCTTAAGATGAGCCCAGCTGTGTACTTAGCTGCCACTTTTTCCCTGGTGTCACCTAGCATGAGGTGCAAACTATTGGAGAGAGCCAAATCTTGAGCACCCAAATTAAAGACAGAAGTGACTTTTAAAGTTATTTTCAAAGAACTGTTAAAAAGTCTATGGCCTACACACACTAGGAATAGGAGTGAAACTGCTGTCCTTATTTGCAATTCAAAGAATTAGGTTGTAACATTGAGAATTAGAGCATACATTCTTCTTGCAGGATTAAATAAAAATGCTGATGTTTCTGTGAGACAGTAGCTTGACAGACAATGAGAAATGAAATAAAATGAGCCTGGGTTGCTCTGCAGTCAGAGCTGATGAAACAGCAGCACTGAATTTCTATTCCTCTGGGTAAAACACCTCTGGGGAAAAATCTATTAATCACAACCATCTGGAAGGGAGCCTCAGCTGCAGATGCAGTTGCAGTTGGGATACTGGGGAGAGTGGCTGTGGCCAGGAAGGAACAGCAGGGACTATGCTACACCATCTGTGGGGACAGGGGAGAAACCCCACCAGGGTCCAGTGCACAGGAATGGAGATGCAAAGCCTTGGGAATCATGCTGATTTAATCTGAATTTAATTTCTGTAATCTTTCCAGACATGACGAAATTACTCTGCAACTGGTTCATTTTCTGGGGGCTCAATCAGTTCCATGCAGAGTCTAAAATCACCAACACAGCAGCAGAAAGGGAAGGGAGCTCATGCCATGCCAGGTGGGCAGGACCCTTGGTCACTGGAGCTGGCCAAATTTGCTTCATCTACTTTGCCAAGACCCATTGCCCTACCTACGTCTCCTGCAAGTAAAGGAAGTTTTGCTTCTGCAGGAAGGCACAAATCTCTGTTTCCAGAGGGAAAAATGACAAAAACTACAATTTTAGGTGATTTTCCAAAGTTCTCAGAGGCCTTTGCTGTCAACACAGTTCTCAGGCATGGCACATGCAAAGTAAGCCTTCCTCTTCACCAGGAACCATAGAATGGTTTGAGTTGGAAGGAAACTTAAAATCCATCCAGCTCCACCCTCCTCCACCCCCCTTCCACAAGGCCAGGTTGCTCAGAGCCCCACCCAGCCTGCCCTTGAACACTTCCGGAGATGGGGTACCCACTTTCTCTGGGAAACCTGTTCCAGTGCCTCACCATCCTCACAGCAAAGAATTTCTTCCTAATACCTAGTCTAAACTTACTGTCATTTAAAAACCATTATTCCCCCTTGCTCTATCATACAATACCCTTGTTAAAAGTCCCTCTCCAACTCTCTTGTAGGGCCCCTACACTGGAAGGTGCTCTAAGGTCTCCCTGGAACCTTCTGTTCTCCAGGCTGAACATCCCCAACTCCCACAGCCTGTCTTCACAGGAGAGGTGCTCCATCCCTCTGATCATCTTTATGGCATTCTCTGGACTTCCTCCAACAGGTCCATTTTCTTCCTGTGCTGGCATCCCAGAGCTGGATGCAGCACTGCAGGTGAGGTCTCACCAGAGCAAGGGGTCAGGATCCGCTCCCTCTCTCTGCTGCCCATGCTGCTTTGGATGCAGCCCAGGACACGTTTGTTTTCTGGGTTGCAAAGGCACATTGCTGCATCACAACCAGCTTCTCATCCATCAGCACCCCCAAATCCTTCTCCTTAGGGCTGCTCCTCTGCCCATCCTGCATTTTGCTCGGGACTGCCCCAGCACATGCAGGACCTCAGATGAGTCAAGTCTGGGGAAAAGTGATTCAGCAGCTCCTGAAGGAGAGAAAGAAATTCTTAAGGTTACCAAATTAGAAGTTCTCAAGAGCAGAAAAGGGACTTGTCTTGCATCTCTGTAATCTTGCTACACTACAAAAATCTGGTCACTGTGACATGACTGCTTTTTCCGTTTCCTTTCATTGTGAAGATTATTGCTGGCAGACTGGGGCAGGGGGTATCCGAGAAGCCAGAGGAATTATTTTCCCTTAGTAAAGCAAAATCACAAGTTTTATCTCAACCTATGTGGTCGAGCTGTCCCAGGGCAAGCTGAAATATGATTGCCTTCATTAAAAAACTGCCCTGTCTGCACAAAGCAAGCATCTTGGCTGCCTCAGAAACCTCTCCAGATGACAGTGCAGAGGTGATATATTACAGAACCGGAGCTGCTTTTTCAACCAGGAGGGGAATGGATAAAAATTTTGACTTGTTTTCCTGTCAGTCAGCAGTTCCTTATGATATTGCTCAAAAATCTGTTCCATGGGTCAGATTTTTGGTTCCCTTTTAATAGTGCATGGGAAAAAAACAGGGTGCAGCACACAGGAATTATTTGCAGCTGCAGTCACCACAGCAGCACTGCCTATGACCCCAGGCCACTTGCAGGTCCCCCAGTGCTGCTACTGGCCCCACCTGTAGTCTCAGCTGCCCTCCTGCATCCCCTCCTGCTCATGCAGAGACATCCCAGGCAGCCATGGATACCTGATGAACAGATCAAACTCTTCAGTCTCACAGCAAGGGAAGGCCTTCTGTTCACTGGGCTTCCTCTCCATTGCCCAGAGCCAATAACCTCCATCAAGCCAAGAGGATGGGAACAGTGCTTTTTTCCAGCACCAGCAGACGTTTAGATCCGGGTGTGGGGGAGGAATCCCATTGGCACCCCCTGAAGGTGACCTGTGCCTTTTTTATCAGGATATAACACACACTTCTAACGATGAACACTTGTGACTAGTTAGAAGCAAGGGAAGCTGCCAAGAGGAACAAGCTGAGTAGTTCCTGGGAGAAATAACCATGTGGAAACAGGAAGGCAGGGGTGGGCAAGCCCACAGCATGGAGCAAAGCTCCAGACATGCTCCATTCCTGAAGGTGCTGGCAGGTGCAGCCCATTTTCAGGGAGCGTAGCACAGAAAAACCTGGTGTGAGGAACAGGCTATCCTGATGGCTGGCCACCAAACCCACTAGCCACCCAGCAAAACAGGATACTCACCAGAGTAGGTTGTGGAGAAGGGAGCAACTGCCTTTGCTGAGCCTTAAACAGCGTAAGGTCAGGAAACAGAGATGTTGGCAGTGGTGAGACATAAACTGCATTGAGAGAGGCTTGTAAACACTAAGGGTTGGAAACTCAGGAACTGTGTGCAAAAACAACCTCATCAGGTAATCTACAGGGAAAAGTACATCATTCCCTTGGGCACTAACACAGCCTGCCCTCACTACCCACAGACAAACTGGCCTGACAATGCTGCAAAACCAGAAAACAAACCCTTCATGTGTTGGCTTGCTCCACAACTTCAGCTACACTTTCTGCTTATTGTCAAAGCATGAACCAGTGATCCAGCCCAATTCTTGACTTCCGTATTGATCTACCAGTATTAAAACCTTTAAAAGCTTTATTTTAAGCCATTTATATTTAAATCAGATTGAGGAGTTTCTTGAATCAATGAAGACAAAAGCAATCCTTAAACAACTGAAGAATCTCTTATGCTTACTATGGAAATTATGAAGGGGAAATGTTGATTTGCCTCATTCCCTGAGGTACCCAATTGAGGAATGGTTTTGGCAGCCTGATCACAAGAGTACTCTGGTGACACAGTGTCACCTGAACCAAAGAGGTCCAACATGTGGCCTTTCGAGGAGTCAGGGCATCAGCAGCTCACTGCCTATCAAATGGGAAAATTGCAGGGAAAGCCAAAAGAACTACATCACTTCCTCAAAACTTCACATTTCATGCTGGAAGCAGCAATTTCAGCATCCTGAGTATCAGGATGCTGAACCTCCACTGCAGTCAGCCAGATAAGCTACCCAATGTGGGAATGTATTTTACATCAGAAGAAAATCCCAAGTTTGCAGTCTTTACTCACTTCTTAATATATAAAAATATAGCTGCAATTTCATACCTATCTCTATCTAAAATGAAATATACCTACCCCCCATATTTAAGTGCAATTGCTCATTCAACAGGGCTCTTTGCAGTGCCATCCTTGGCAGGAGCAAGATTATTTTCTCTCCCTCACTACCTCTTTCACCGAACACACATTAAGCTGAATGGAGATCTTCATTCTCATATGAAAGCAGCAAAATGTCCAGCCCCACAACTACCTGGGACTATGTTATTGGAGCAACTCCTCACACAGAAACACCCAGCAGATGCACAGAACTGCTCCTTGACAGCTCTTGTTCTGTGCCTCTGCAGAGCAGGTGGTTTCCCTGCACACTTCAAAAGAAACAGGAGACAAGTCCAGTACTATCCAGTGACAGCTGGATGCAACAGGTTTTATGGCTGATCAGCATACACACCACAAAACCTCTGCTGCATGTGCTTGGAGTTGTGACACTAATTCAGGGAAGTTTTAGTACCCAAATATTAGCAAGTAAAACAAGTTTTGGCATTGCAGAAATAACACATTTAAATTATTTTTTGTTCAGGAGAAGAAAGAAAATACAAATCTGGGCTGTCTTATGTGCTTCTTTAGTTTACAGATTTTGTACTGGCTACACAGCTACTGTATTGCAGAGGTTCACACATCATTCTCCATTTTACTTTTTTAATACATAAGCCCCAGTGCAGCCCAAATTCACCATGAAAAGCCAAAGCATTAAAAAAAAAAAAAACAGCTGAGGTGACAGAAAAAGGGCAATGCTCTATTTCAGAAGAGAACTCTAGAGAAACTAGAGAAACTGTGGATGCTCCATCCCTGGCAGTGCTCAAGGCCAGGCTGGATGGGGCTCTGAGCAACCTGGTCTAGTGGAAGGTGTCCCTATGCATGATGTGGGAGCTGGAACTAAACTTAAAGAACCCTTCCAACCCAAACCATTCCATGATTCTATGATTAACACAAAAGATCTACCAAGCTTATACAAGTTTCTGATCACCCTGAGTGTGAGAGGCTAGAGAGTAACAGTGGGGAGAATGAAGAGAAGCATAGTGAAACCAAGTTTCCTGATAAATGACATCTCTATTTCAGAGCAAATGGGGATGCTAAAGTATCAGCATATACCCACAGAGAGTGCACCCTCAGTTTTGATGAGTCCAAAAAGCAGTTAAAAATTCTGTCCTAGATAGTAACTGTTACCTGGTTATTAAATTATTCAATTGATTGAATTAAACTGAAACTTGAAGGGCAGATGCAGGCAGTATACATCCTCTGAGATGTATCACAGACCACATTTTGCAATTCTGTTTACTTTCAAGGGAAAGCAATGTCCACTTACTGATACTCAGTGTCTTCTCTGAAAAAGAGATAGGCAGAATATTTGAAATGAGTTACAAGGAGGCCTTTATGCAGACTACTGAAAACGCAATTTCTTTGAGAAATTAGCTGAATAAATCATATTTCTGTAATCATAACTCATGTAAAAGAAAAGTGAGCAAAACCAGAGTAGTAACAGGGATAATACAGGGAACATCTGCAAAAAATGAGATATTCTTCATTATTCCATAGGCAAACAGACATATGAAATCCCCATCAATTTTTAACAACTTACAAATGTGTTGTTTCCCACCCATGCACCAGATTCTCATAAAAGCTTGCAGAAGGCAGTAAAAATGGGGAAAAGCAGGGACTGCTGGAAGGGGAGCTGATGGGACACGGCACAGGGTGTGCAGGCACTTGGTGCCCTCTCCTGGGCACAACAGAAAGATCCTTGTTTAGCCAATTCAGAGCATGGCCATGGAAATGGGGTCTTCTACACCTTAAACTGATTCCTCAGATGAAATCAAAGCCACAGGTCAATCAGAGAGAAAGTTCACACATTTCCAGAGAAGTACTCAGCTGTTCAACTCCACTACAATTTCTGACACAGCAGCGTGTTACATCACAACATTGTTTATTATGTAACTTTTTACAATACAAACAAATACAGAAATGCAGTATATGAATACAGCTAAATGCAAAATGGTGATGTTTTTCTCGAGGCCATATTCCCATTTCTAGTAAAATAAAGAAAGACTGCACACAGGTAGAAACAGGTTGGTAGTTAACTCCACAATTTTGCCTAGAAATGACCTATAAATGCGTTTTCCTGCTACTTACCATAAAATGTAAAAAGGGAGTTAAAGGAAAGTTTTACTCACTGGTTCCTACCATATGAAAGAAGCTATATTCTATTTAGGAGGGCCAATATATGGAAAAATATCTAAATTAAATGTTATTACAAAAAATGAAGCAGTAATGAGATCCTTCTGGCTAAAGAAGTTACTAAATGAGAATAGCATATATTTAAAGAATCCAAAACATAAAAGGGTTGTTATAAAAAGCTTAGGTGCACTGTAAGCTTACAACTTTTGTTTTTCCATGTGTCCTTTTAAACAATGGAAGTGTCAAAAAATAGGGTCAACTGTGTTAGACTAAATTACATTATTGTATATGCTGAACTGAATGGAATTCTTGTATTATAATAATAGAGAAGCATTGTTTGCATCATATTATGGCAATTTATCCTCACTAAAAACCGTCTAGAGTCCTGCATTTTTTGATATCCTGTAAACCGTCAAACCACCAGAACATGATTGTACAACAGTAAAACGTTTTCTTTTGCATTAAAATGACACCTGTTTAAAAAAAAAAAAGAATGAAAAAAGGTACTTAGAGCTGTTATTTTTCCAAGTACACAACACCCTAGACAATTCAAGGCATCTCATTTTCCATCAAAATTAACAAAAATTTGTCATGCTGTTAAATCCATTACTATGGATATGACTGGTGCAAAATTGGTCAAACGGATCCAACAAACACTGATGTCCAGGCTGGCATATTGGCAACTAATACATAACTGGTGGTCAAAATGATGCATTTAAAATATCTTCCCTTTCTTCTTATTCTTTTCCAAGGTTCTAAAATAACATTAAAAAAAAAGTTTTTTAAACAATGCATACATGTTCTGATTTTTTAAAAAAATTATATACACCTTTTAAAACAGGCATTTTAATAGGCTTTACTGGTTACAATGGATGAAACTTACTACGTACACAGTACTTGTACTGTGTGAATCAAGCAGTGCAGTTATCACCAGATTTCCCCTCCCAAGGACTAGGGTAGTTAAACATTTTAATTCTCAAAACTTTAATTCTCCATCCCCCAGAAGTCTGATCCAATCTATCAATAAAAACATCTGTTTTTTTATACAGATATATTTATGTGTGAGTACCATGTTTTTGCAGGCTAAAATTTGCTTTAGAAGCTAATAATCTTCTCACTATTGCTGAAATATGGTCATTTGTAACTAAAAGCAGTTCAAGATTTTTCTTGGCTTTTTAGTGACATCTCCATAGTGGTCAATGACCGTGGATGGACCATTACTGTCTCAGAAATCTCCTTTGGGCAGAAGGCTACAGAGCTTTTACCCTGAACTGCAGGACAAGACTCCAATTTACCTGGAAGAATTCTGTTGTTCCAAAATACGTTGTTGAGCCTCCCAGTTTGCTTTCTCGTCCTCAAACTGACGACGCTTTTCCTCCAATTCTTTGTGTTGTGCCTCCAAATTCTTTTTCATTTGCTCGTGGCGTCGCTGCAGCTGTAGAAGATTGCAAACAGAGTCAGTAGGTGCAGAAAACACAGCAACTGTGTTTTGGAACTGTACTAACAAACATCAGCAACTAAACTTACTAATGCAACAAAATTATGTATTCTATTTTTCGTCAGTGAAAGTAGCTCAGACTAAAAACTCTAAGGTGAGAGATATTGCCAGTAACAGAAACCAAAAGGTTTTTAATCCTATAGCTTCATTTTACAGTTAACAGAAAATGCCCCAAATGCTGCCCAGTTCACAAACAGGATTAGTAGGCAGCAATGTTTGGCAAATAAAAGGAAATTAAAATATACTTTTTTATTCGACGCAAACATTAAGCAGCAAATTGCAGAGCATTCGAGTATCACAAAAGCATAGAAGAGCAGCATCTTTGACTTCCTGGGGGGGTAAAAAACCCCAAAATTTTGATTATAGCATTAACTATATTGTGGATCTATTTGGAAAAAAATATTAAGTGGATTAATTTATTCACTAATTAAATGAATTAGTATTATTGAGGAAGTGAATTGCCTACATTCCAAAATAGAATAAGAATTCTCTCCTGCAAGTTGATGGGACAGACTGACAATCAAATGTGTGTATGTGAGGATGGGAACACTTGTCAGGAGAAGTGATTCCTTTCACGTGGTGTAATGTTTTTTTGAATTAAATCATAGAATGGTTTGGGTAGGAAGGGACCTTAAAGATAATTTAATTCCAACCCTCCCACCAAGGGCAGGGACCTCGATGCTCAAAGTCCCATTCAGCCTGGCCTTGAACATGTCCAGGGTTGGGGTACCCACAACTTCTCTGGACAGCCTGTTCCAGTGCCTCACCACTCTCATAATAAAGAACTTTATCCTAATATCTAATCTAAACCTACTTTCTTTCAGTTTAGAGCCATTCCCCTTGTCCTGTCACTCCATACCCCTGTGAACAGTCCCTCTCCATTTTTCTTGTTGGGTCCCTTCAATACTGGAAGACCACAATTAGGTCACCATGAAGCCTCCTCTTTTCCAGGCTAAGCAATTCCAATTCTCTTAGTCTTCACTCATGGGAGAAGTGCTCCATCCCTCTAAGTGCCTTGGTGGCCTCCTCTGGACTCATTCCAACAGTCCCGTGTCCTTCCTGTGCTGGGATCCCAGAGCTGGATGCAGCACTGCAGGTGGGGTCTCACCAGAGTGGAGTAGAAGATCAGAATCCCCCCCTCGACCTGATATCCACACTTCAGAGAAAGTCATATAAAACTTCCCCTTTCCTTGCTCTCTTGCAGGACCCTGTTTTACACAAACCCTTGAAAACCTATTTCCTTTTACATATTTTTACATGGCACCATCTGTTGCCTACTTTTCTACATTTAGATAAATACATTTAGAAGTTTACAAAGCCATGAATGGTGAAGAAAAAAGAATGAATTGCATGAAGATAAAAAACTGGTATCACAGGATACACTCAGTCAAAAAGTCATGAAAACCAGAAATATTTTTGTATTTCACATAACAAGGAGAATGTGGATGCCAGAAGTATTAAAGGGTTCAAAAATATTCAAGACAAAAATCGAAGAAAGGATAAATGAAGTGACTATAAAAACCATGATCCAGATAAAACATATAGCTTTAAATTCCTCAAATTGCTGGCTGGTGTATCTTACTATTCATATCCCTATCTATTCAGTTCTCAAAAAAAAAAAAAATCTAGATTGATTTTTCTTTCCTCTGATCCAGTATGCCTTGGCACCTTACAGTGCCTAGGCTGCCAAGCATTTCAACTACCCTTCCAAGTTTCCTCATTTTTCCTCAAATTTGGAGACAAACTTCCTTTAGGAACTTTGACAGTTCTGAACTTCTCTATTAGGCTTCTTGTGAGATACTGCTTTCCCAAAACTTAAAAAATTACTTAATTTTTTACTTTTACTAAAGAAATTTTACTTAAACTTCTAATTATAATAGTCCCTTGAAATCATTTTCAGAGCTCCTTGAACCCTGTAAAAAACCAGTTTCACTGTGAGGACTTCACCTGGAGATGACAGAAATTAGAGTTAAGTATCCATAAAATTTGTTCCAATGATACCAGAACACTGACAAAAACAACTCTTCCTTAGCCTATTAATCTCGTTTAGGTGATGTCCTATAGGCATTGTGTCCAATTCCTGAAATGCTTTTTCAATACACATGACAAATGATCATTATTGCATTAGTTTATGTAAGCCATAAAAGTCTCAAGAACTTTTAAAATCACATAGAAGAATAAGCACAAAATATTCCCAAGAAGAGGGAGAAGAAGAGGGTAAGGAAGTTAAGGAGTATTTTAACATGCTATGACTGAAAATAAAAATAGAATACATGTGAATGTTAAAACTGCATTTTAAGTTTAGGCTTATACCAATTCAGCAAAGGCAAGAAGCTGAAAAAGAAGAATGGTGTGTCTATATAAACCAACTATGGAATCAATTATGTTGCAAAGTCTTGGGAAAAAGTCCCATCTCTACACTTGTTCAGTCTCAAGTCATACTGGTGTTTAAAACATTTTGATTACCTCAGCTTCAGAGTCCTTCAGTTTCTGAACTTTTTCTTTGACTTTCATCTCAAACACCTGTTCCATTTCCATTTCCATTTTTTTCATTTTGGCTACATGCTCCCTCCTTTCCTCCTCCATCTGTGCCAATGGGCTCCTGCCATAAATCCAGAAGAAGCAGTTAGCTAGTAAGAACTTTTTTCCCTGTCTGTTACATTAGGGCATCTGGAAAAGGCAAGATAAAAATGCTGAAGCAGTAAGATAAACACATTGCTGTAGGCACTGCTAGCTTAAATTCAATTTACATTATTATATTAACTGTTCAGATAAGCTTTACTCAAAAAGATATTTCATACAATGTCTTTTCCTCCCCCACAACTGATTTATACTACATTTAGAAATAGAAACTCTTTCTTAACAGAAACTCTTGACTTTCTATCTGTAGAACCACCTGGTCATGGGAAGAGAGGAAATCAATGTTAAAACAAGAAAAAGAAAATTAGCATCTTCCAAGTGATCTTCAGGCATCTTTTTCTTCCCCATAATTCAAATATATAAAAAAATTAATGGACATAATAAAATTAAGAGTGCTGCACACTGAAGTCCTATTTTCTCTCTAAATCTTCATTGTTCCCAAGTGAACCCAAGAGACATTTAACATTACAACTGTGTTGAATGCTCTGGTCATAGTTTTAAAGAGAGATCAGCTTTGAAAAAAGGTCTGGGCAACTGAACATCAGTATTTCAAAGTGTTAGTTGAAAGGTTTTCCTTTAGAAAGCTATTAATAAATGTAATGTATAAAAATAATGTACATTATTTTAAATTTTTCCATTTTTCCATACCATAAAGTATGGTATACTTTCCTGGATTGTACTGAATTTTGAAAGCTGTATAAGCCTGCTATCCATGTTATGGTGATATGGGTTTAAAATAGTAAGTTTCACTGTAAATATCTAATGAAACAGGATGATTGAGATCTAGTGATGATTGCTACAGAGTTTATTTTAAGACTCTGCTATTCCAAAAAGAGCAATCAAACCAAATTACTGGCCTCTTATTTCCATTTTGAGTATCTATGGCTTAAAAGGACAAAGTTTTAACTATTGTGTTGGTAAAAATGAAGAACTGATTGTATTTGGAATCATTACAATCAATCAGCAGAGGATATCTAATGTATATGTTGAACTGAATCTGAATTAATAGTTGCAATGCTTGGACTTGTAAAATGTATAATATACAGAAGTGAAATTGATCTTCAGTTTAATTTTTACTTTAGTGCTTCAAAAGGCCAACTGCTAGCAATCTTTTACAAGGAAAAAATTAATGGTTAAACACAGGTGAGGTACAATAATGCACAAAAATACTAAGGAAGTGAAAGAAAAGGTGAGTAGCAGTACTTGTGGAAGCTAAGCAGCTGTCAAAACAAGACTATTTTCTTCTACAGATGTAAAGTTCTCAAATGCATGAGCTCTTCAAAAATTAATCTACGAAGTAGAATAAATATTGAGGAATCATTGCTGCAGTTTTAACTTGAAAGGGGTGCAGAACTGTCCTTTGATTGAAAACTTAGTAAATCCAGTGGGGATGTCATGCAAGCTGTATTGGAGAAAGTAGTAAAAATCAGTCTGCACAGAAAATCTGATTAACTTACAAGTGAGCATTTACAGCTGAGAGCTTTACAACATAGGTCACAACTAGTTTTGTTAGGTCCTAAGTATGTGACACAGGTAAAAGCACATCACCCTGTATTTCAGGACAAAATTATACAAGGGATTTAAACAAAAACAAACAAACAAACAAACACACACAAACACACACACACAAAAAAAGAGCTGAAGGGAGAAAAAAACGCAAACCACTAAGCAAAGATGTAAAACATTTAACTGATTGCAGAGGACGTGTGCTCTAATAACAGTCCTCTAAGTTATTCTGCAAAAATTAGAAATTATTCTAGATATGTGCAAAGTAGAACCTCTGCAAGCACGTAGTAAGATAAAATCATGGTCAGAAATAATTAAAGTTACTACATCCCCAATTCAATGAAGAATTGTAAATTTATAAGTAAGGATAAAAACTCCACTAATTCCTTACAAGCATCTATATAAAGTTGACTGAGCTATGGATAGAAACTGGGGGAATTCCATTATTTATGCACTTCTTCTGATTTTTGAAATTTGACCAAATTTGACTTGAATCTTAGCCAAAAGGTTTCTAGAGAGGATGGGTTTTTACAGAGGTATTGGTCACCGTAAGCATTTATAAATTCCTAAAATTTACAGTAGCACAGCTTTATGGAAAAAAAAAAACCAAACCAACTGCTAGTGGAAAAAACAATGCCAAGAGCAGGATAGCAGGAAACTGTTTTAAATTTGAAACATCAAACAGTGAAATCCTTTTTGTGTTTATAGAATTTTTGTCTTAAGTTTTTTGGAAAAATTTAAATGACCACTTACATGCCTTCAACTGTGTCAAATCTAAAAAACAAAAAATACAGAGGCTTAGCTTAGCATGCTTAAATAAAACCACAAAACCAAAAAGCAATAATTAAAAAAGTAAATTCAATATTATTAGATTCCTAAAGCTAATTATGTGCTCCCCCAAAAGCAAATTTTTCATACTAAAAGGAAAAATTGTTAGTTAAAGCTTGTTATATTTATTTCAAATTCAGTTAGTTGATCACTACATCATGTCACTATTAACACAGGCTTGATGTGCAGATGCTTTCAGGAATAGTTTTCCTACAACATCTACGCTTTTAGAAAGATTTTAAATATTTTAGTGCCATGAACCACCGCTTGCTCTATACAAGTTCCCAGAAACCAATGCCATCTGGAGGCTTATCTCCTCGGTTAGAATTTGTCGGCTAGCAGAGGCAGTGTGTTGAACGCCCGGGGAAGTTCTGACGCTGCAGGAAGAGCACTTGGCTCCCACAGCCACCAGAGGTCTCAGCGGCGGCTCGGCTGCAGCGTCACCTCCCCCGGGCACCGGGATGCTGCACGCAGCGTGCCTCGGCTCAGCGAAAAACGGGCTGGAAACAAGCCCTGATCTCACCATCCTCTCTCATGGGCTTCATGGCATTAGGGCCGTTGCACAGAACTCGCCAAGAACACAGGCAAGAGGAGCTGGAAGTGGCCTAGGCTTAGCAGTCAGAGGGACTCGAGCATTGTGTATTTTGTTACCCTGGATCAATGACGGATAAGACCCATCGTTACAATGTTCAGTATGACTTTCAAAAAAATAAGATTTCACTTTGAAATTCACTGAAGATAGCAGCTTCATACAGCAAACCAAAAAGATTTCTCGAATTACAACATCTGAATTTCAGAGCAGCTGCCAATTTTCCTACATGTCAAATAGTACACATGTGAAACTACAATTACCACATGATTTAAAGAGACAAGTTATTTACATATGTGAAGACTACCTTGACATTTTATATTTTAATGGTTAGGATGATACTGAAAATTTGAAAAATCAGACTAAACCTAAAATAGAAAAAAAAAAGCTCCATAACCATGGAAAATACATGCTTTGGATTGCTCCTAAGTTAACAAGTTACTTACAGAACAGTTAAGTTTCACCAAGTCAAAGGAGGCAAATCAGAGTTAAGATTATTAACTGGACAGAAAAATGCTGAAATTCATCTGCACAGTATTATTAAAACTTGTAGCACATACTTCTGTTTGTTTTCATATTAGCATTTTTGTCCAAAGAAATATGTTAACAGCTGCATGAAAAACTGAGATCTGCTAGGATCATAAAAATACAGCTGTTTTAAAGGTACAAAAGGTCAATCCAACAGCTCCAACAGCTGCCAGCAGGAGATACTTTTGGAAAAGTACAAGCACCACTGCATGTCTCCTGGTATGTCTGCCCTCCCAGCCTCTCAAAAACCAGCAGCTTAGGAGTTTCCAGAGCCAGGGGGTGTATCTGTGTTTAACCATACACTCGTAATACCAGCAGACAGCAGCAGAGCACGTCTCCATTCTCACCCAGAGATACAGCATCTGTCTCCCATGCAAGAATCCATACTGCCTCAACTTGAGACACAGACACTTCTTTCAAAAGGACAGCAGGCAAGCATAAAATTCCTAAGGGGAGGCATAGATAAACTGTTAATATCTGTTCCTCCCCCTCAGTTTCCAGGAGGCACGTGGTTATTAGGAAGATTCCTTCTATGCTGCTTCAACCATACTAGATTAAAAAACCAAAAGCTACAAGAACACACTGAAGCCAAAAAAGCATGTTAAAGCTTAAAAAAAAAAAAAAAGCTGCATCTCAACATATGGCTAAGGTAAAAACGGAAAAATAGCATCAGCTGCTTCATAACCAGCACATGCATTCAAGAATTTCATGTATTTACTTATTAAGTCACCCTATGTTCTGGGGAACAAACTCATACATAATGTTCAAAATAGTCTTTTTAAGTTTTCAATAGACTTTGCCATCTTTCAGATGGCTGAATCAAACTACAATTATTTACTCATTCTCTTGAACAAAAAAAACCACCAAAAAAAACCCCGATAGCAAAGAGCACCAATTGTATTTATTTATCTCTGAGCTGCAGTACTGCAGTGTTCCAAACAACAGATTTCTCATGGAGAAAATAGTTCCAGAAGGCACATTCACCTGGAAATATTCAGATGGGACAGCACAGTGATCTGAAGTGACAGGAGATGTTTCAGAAAGCAAAGTTATTCCAGACCCTAGTAGTGTAGGTTCTGGCTCAAAAAGAAGTATCAGGAATGCTATGAGAAACTGAGTGGGGTGGAGAGGTGAATGAAGATCACAAAGAGTTTTGAAACCTACTCATAGATGTATTTTTGTATAAAATAACATCTTATTGTGTCTGCAATATGGGAATAAAAAGTAATTTTAAGTAGTCACTCTGTTGTTATTTTTAAGAATGCAGAATAACCAGTCCTCTTACATGGATGAAGTAACAGACTGAGTTTGTAAGTGCAGACTAACACAAATCTAAGCAGGCACAAAACAAAAATGGTGAAAGTGTTGTCACTAAAATTCAGATTTTTCCAAAATCTAAGAAAAACATACTAAGATTTTGAAAGGTATATAAGAAATCCCAGTATTTAACAACAGACACAGAAAAATGTAAACAACTTCCTTTGATATTCCAAATAACAATGGGGGGAAAAAGTTTCACTTTTCAGTACAGTAATAGCAAATAATAGTACAGTAAAAAGCATAGTAATAGCAAGTTAGAAGTCCTGGAGAAAATGCAGAATTTTCTCTTCTGCACTCCTATTACTACATTTTCACCTGACATACTTGCTATGTGCACTCAGAAGCCTTGAGATTACGAGTCAGGGACGACATGATGGCAGAAACATGACAGTGAGAAGAAGTAACCACAGTGCTATGGACACATATATTTGAAAACTAGTATTTTTAAGACTTGACCTCATTAGAAACTCTACTTAAACGCAAGTACACTTCTGAAGAGCTGCTGTAACTGACAGAAACTATTACATTTTATGTCAGCGCCGAGCAGGGAAGTCTCATGCAGACTCACACTAGATGAAACTAAATCACGTCCACTTACATTATTCCCTCACAACTTTTAAAGCATCAAGAGAGTGTAGAAAAGGCATTTCTTTAGTGAAAAATGGCTTTGTAGCTGTCATATGGATGCAAACAGCAGGTATTTCCAACTAATTTCAGGGAGCGTTTTCAGGAAGAAGAGCTGTAACTTTGCATACCATTAGCTGGAAAGAATAGTACCCTATACTTTGAGAAATTTGTACTTAAATGTAGTACAAAATAAGAGTACCACTAATTATGAATTATTCAATCACTAATTACTGTTGATGCAGTTACGACATGCAGAGCAGGATATTTGAGTGTAGCTATTCTCAAACAGCATTATACGATTCAGACTACAGTAGAGCCTACTTTTAAATCTTTCAGTAACTTCATCGGGTTGGCAAATAACTTCTTGTCAGAGATAATAAAAATGACATATCAGAGTTTGAAGAAACAGCTACAAAAGCCCCCAAACACTGCATTGCAATTCCCTTCTCACAAAAGATAGTGATGTTGCAATAATTCCCCTGCCATGATAAGCAGCCGTATCAGTAGCCAGAGCAGCATTTCAAAGATGACAGTAGAAGCTCTGTTTTTCTGGAGTTTCTAAACAAATATTAACCCATTCTTCTCAAAAACATCCCTGACACAAGAGTATTGATCATTCATGCAGAAGAATCAATAATTCCACAAGGAACATATAAACCAAAATAGAAACTAATTCACAAAAACTTTGCAGTACCAGTGAAATAAAACTCTGAGTAAACGTAATGATTCTCTTCAAAACTGAATCTATTGTTTAACATGTTCAGTGAAACTAGTGTAAACCTTACTGAAAGAGGAAAAAACCCCAAATTACAAGTAAACAAGAGGCATATAGTTTCAGACACAGCAAAGAGACAACTGCCTGAAGGCTATATACATACAAACCCACCAGCACCTCTCCTCAAAAAACCCCAAACCAAAAATACCTCCACACATTCACAAAACCAGTCAACCAAAAAAAAAGGAGAGTAAAAAGACTGAAGTGCAATACAGCCTTAACAGTAACTTACTTTGTTAGCTGCCCTTTATTTTTGTTGTTGTCAACACCGTTGTATGTAACAGCTGCCAGTTTTCTGCTTCTGTAGTTCTCATAATGTACATTGTTAGTGACATCCTTCAGGTCCTGCATATGAGTTCTGTCAATAAGTGTAATTTATCAGCTTAGTGCACAAATACAAAATACTGTCTGAAAAATCAGTCCCTGTTCATTTTGCAGATTGACTTGAATTAAATTATATCCCTCCATTAATGCCCATTCCCCACAATGTTGTTACTCTACCATTTAAATTGGAGCTGTCAAAACAGCAAAGGCACAGAAATACCAGATTATTTTGCACCTAACTATCTAAAGCTTGCAATATTCCAAACACTAACTTACAGGACCAGTCTTTGGAAAGTTTGAGTTCTGTGGATAAACTTGCAGGTATTTGATAGGCAGATAAGAAAACTGCATATTACTACTGCAGTAGGTGAGAAAAAGCATGTCAGGCAAGAAACAACAAGCCAAAACTTCCTACTTTATCTCTTAATTCTACAAAAGCTAAACGTTAAGTTCAAGACTAAGCTGAAAGCATTCACTTCTTTTCACAATTTTCCATTATCAACCTGGAGAAAAGCAAAGCTTAGGAATCAAACTAACAGCTTTTACAGCAGATTATCACCTAGTGGACCACTGGGAGCACAGGACTCAGCACCTAACACAACAAAGCTCAGGCAGTCTTGCTTTAGGTAAATTTTCAGTGCTAAAGTTTTTAGAACTACAACTAAGTACACATCAACACTAAGAGATAACTCAGGTTCCTATGGACCAGTAACAAGTAACAGAACAAGTAATCACAAAAAATTCACTACCCACACCACTGCTTGCTAAATATGTGGTTAAACAAGTTATCATAAAATATAAGATACCTGTTTACAATTAAAAATCTGGGAATTCATATGAACTCACTATCTCAAATTCTTTTTTCTCCAATACATGACTTCCCAATCTCTTAGGCATATGAGAAAACTTAATGTTACCTGTCAGTTACTTACCTTATCAACATGTTCCTCAGAATCGTGAAGTCACAGTGTTCACCATTTTCAACTGCAAGAAGAAGTAAGCTTCTGTTGAGATTTCAACCAAAATCTGTGCCTTACGCAGAGGTAAGATGTCACCCATCTATATTCATTCCAACAACAAATTACTCCCCACAGCCTTTCCTTACTCAAACAACATGTGTGTTAACAGAAGGAAAGCATTAACATAACTATATTAATATGTCTTGCTAGCAGAGTTCCTATGCTCCTCTAAGCCATATTGGCAAACTGTACTCTGAGTCAGTGCAGCAGAATAAGCTGCCACAACAGAAGCACAGTTTTACCAGTTTAAATAACTATTTGATCCTTTGGCTGCCTGCTAGCACAGTTGTGTAAGGATCAGACACTAAGTGATGACCTCAGTCTAGATGCAGCTGTATCTAAAAACCTTTAAAAGACAGACTCAACCTATTTGTCCCTGCCCAATAAGTTGTACAAGTCTTCATTTTAATTTTAATATGGATTTAGTTCTTTATTAATGAAGCAAAGGAAGGCTGTGTACTGAATGTGATGCACCCACCTAGAGATCAAGAGAGAGCTGGCAGCTGTCATTAGATGCAACCTATTCCACTGTGCCTATCACCCCACTAAAGTAGAAGAGGCTGATGCTGTGAGTGGCATTTCCCTGAGAGATCATGAGATGACACTGGAGAAAAATGCACACTCCAGAACTCCCTGATGTGCAGAAAGAGAAGGCAACACACAAAGCTCTTAGCGCACACACAAGAAAGGCATAGGGCAGGTTCCAATGTGCCTCTGAAGTAAAGACAGACATCGTCATGGCAAGGAGGGGAAACAAACAAGATGAAGGAATAAAAATAGCCCAAGTAAATTCAGTGAATCCTACAGAAAGATGCAGAACATTGCCACTTTGGGTGCTCCTTCTTGTATCTGCACTCCTGCATTATTTTATTCCATGGTTTTACACAGACTGGTAAATTCCATTCAGATGGTACATGAAGTCATACTCTCAAAAAAGCATCATCTCTGTCCTTAGCTGACAGACTGAAAACCACTCCAAGAGGTTCCTTTTAGTTAGGCTAGCTCTTCCCTTCCAGAAGTCACATACAATCGTGAACATGAAACCTTTCAGAAATTTGTTTAAAAATAAAGAAAAGCAGCACGATTTTGCACATCTCCAAATGCCAACAGAAGAGTCTGAAATAAAGCTTGATCTTCTCTGATGCAGCTGGTTTTTACTTTCTGCCAAACCTCATTTCCTGCCAGACATGCACTTCAAAGTGTTACAGCATTCCTTTTTAAATATTGGTCCATACACTGCTTGTTGGCTGGCGTTTTTTTGTCTGTTTTACCCTGCATCCAATTTATAGTCCGTTGCCCTTGGAAGGCAGAAATAGTGATGGAAAAAAAATATTCTCTTTATTCAATACATGCACACCAAAGGAAAAAACTCAATGATCATGGAAAAACAGTCTAATAGTGATTGCTTTACTACAGAGTGTGGTGCAAGTCATGCCATGTGGCATTTGAAATACAGGAATGGCATTAAAGCACAAGAAATGGCTGCCAGAAAAACATGCAGTTATCTTCAAGTCTCTATAGCAGTAGTAAGTTTTAAACAAATTTTAAAAAAAGAAAAAAAATTAAAAAGTACTCTACTCATTACCAGGTACCTTTCTGTTGCTACACCCCAGCACCTAAGACTCAGATGTTTTGGGGAAAACTGTATTTATGACAATTGAGCTGATCAAATTAATATTTATAATGTGAATGCTCTAGAAAGAAGAATTTAATACACAGGTTTTAGATTAAGATAATTAACGTAAAAAACAACTGTAATTTAAGTCACATCATTACCTGCAATAAATTACTACAGGTTTTACAATTTCTCATTGAGGCTTCAACAGAAATCTGCTTGCAAAGTTACATGTTGCTGAAACCTTTACCTTGTTCCACTATTGTCAGAATAACAAAACAGTATATTCAATTAATTTCCAGACCAAAGACCATTCAAATTAAGCATTTCAAACATTTCAAACACAGACTCATGTCTAGTAAGTTTTAAATGGATTAAAAAAATCACAAGAATGCCTTACCTTCTGCAACACCCCATGGGTACTGCCTTCCTCTAACTCTCTTGCCATTGACTTCAATGATCGTATTACTACCTACCACAGCAAGAGGTAAACGGTCCTACAAGATAAAGTATGACTTTAAAAATCAAAATCTGCTGCCAAAAGATACTGAAAGCATGCCCATGTATTAACTTCATGTAAGCTATGTCAGTGACAGTAACACTGTCAGTAACACTGCAATGCAGCTAACCCAAAAGTGCAAGAACAGTGATGTTTATTGACCTCTGCCCAGTTAATGACTTCTATATACACACACTCCTCCTGAATTCCTTATGCTGCTGGATTCTGTAAATCTAGTTAAGGAACAGACACTACTGTTACTCAGTAAGCTAAGCAACAGGCAAACCATTTCCTATTTATTCAACTGCACAACTATTTACCAAGTCATATATCCACTGGCTACAAGGGCTGTTACTTTGACTGGATTTTGTACCCAGTTTTCAAAGGTTTGGCAAAGAACTATGTCAAGTTCTTGTTTTCAGCTGAACTGAGAATGCCTCCAGTGTAACAAGCAACAAAGGAGCCAAGAGCAGCTTCAAGGGGCACAAAGGGACAGAGTACAAAGCTCAGTATTTTGCACTTTTGTCTTTGGTTTTATTCTGCTCTTCTCTAGGCTTAGTCCCAGAACATCTTCCATTTTTTGTCCTATTTGTGTTTATCTATCCTAGGAGATTTCCCCAGTAAAAAAAAAAATTTTAAAAGCTCTTACAAGTTGTTATAGCTACTGAACAAACAGAAGCAAGGCTCAAGAAACATACACAACATGGACTCCAACGTGAAAGAACAAACTGAAAACATGAGTAAATTAAGAAAAAGCCTTTCAACAACCTGACAGTCCTTTTGATTTTCTTTAGTCATTTATCTCCATTAAGGTTTCAGTGTATCAATCAGCCAGAGAGCTATTAGCTGTAATGCACACACTTCATGCCACTGCACACCTCCGTCTGAAAGACAACCCTTGCCTCCTTCACAGCTCAGAACCAAAAAAACCAATGTGGTAGGCTGTGGAGGGTGGATAGAAGTCAAATAAGGATGAATTTTAAAAGGTAATCTTTAAAAGTTCATTAAAGTGCTCTCATTCTGAATTTTAGCCATTGAAGGACTCAGATGACTTAATAATGTCATTCATTGCTTCTGATAAGGAAAACTGACCCTTAGGACAGCTTTACATCTGATTTCCATCTTCTACACATTTTGGTGAGCTCCTCATTAATGACAGAATGCTTTTCAAACTCAATCCCCGCCCCTCCATAAGCACTTTTTCAAAAGAAAATTAGTTTACCTTTATCTTTTTAACAATCTTATTTTCTTCTTCATCATCTGTTTCTGGAAATTCATATATTTTAATTTTGTGTTCTTGGATTTCTTTCATTATCTAGAAACAAAATTATTATTTGTTTGAGGATTTCATGCTTTGAACAGCCTGATTTTTTTGCTGCAGTCTGATTCTCCTCCTTTTGTTAGGAATGTAAAATCCTTTAGATTATGGTGACTTAAATTACAACATAAAACTTGCACATGTTTAACACCCCCAGGTGACCCACAACGGGTTCATAGTGTGACCATCTCTCCTTAGCCAAGAGAAGACACAATCAGAGCTAGAGCCTCCCAGCTACCAGAATATTATCCACCAATACAAGACAGCAAAAATTAATACCAATTTTCTACAGGACAAACAAGAGGTTTACTCTAATGGGAATTCTACCTGCATAGAATTAGGTGCAAAACCTAATACAACAAACTGTCAGACCAGTCTCGCAATTGGGTCCCTTAAAAAAACCAGATACTTGAATGGATAATTGCAGGCACACTTTATCCCCTTGAGTTCCCACAACAGCTACTGCCATCACTCCTATTCTTTTCTGTTTCTATCATACCTGAGCATCATTTGCTTGAAGCAGGATCATCTGCCTGTTTTCATAGAGCTTGTGACTGATAGACTAACTTTAGCAGTTAGTGTTGAAAAACATTTGCAAGCAATAATGAAAATTTAAGAATAACTGAGAGCATCATCAAAAAAGTGACTGTCCTGTTTTGATGCTTTATTTGTCTGAAGGGTATTTTTAAAAACAAGCTGATTAGTTTTGCAGAATTTTAGGACAGAAAAATATTAGACCATTTAGCTGACAGCTGCACTGCAGAGCCCTGGGGAATATTTCCGGCTCACGGGTTTGCAGTCTTAAGAGAAGTTAAGTTTCCAAATCATGCAAGGACTTATTTTCAAAGTTTGGTTTGGGAAAGTCTCCCCTATTTAACATCCACTCATTGATAAAGCTGCTTATATATTTAGAAATATTCTGTGTTCTACCATTTTTTCCTTTCTTTTTGTAATCTAATTTTTAACCTTATCTAACTAAATCAAGAGTTTTACACACAACACCTCTTAATGCCACCTTCTTTTCAGAACACTGTGTTCTTCTAAACTAGAACTGGAGAGAGTTTGATAAAACAAACTTTGTCTTTTCTTTTTCTGGGTTCTCCTTGTCCTCTTTGTACAATACTACAAAGCTTAACTGTTCTACTCCGATCATGTAGCTGAAAATAAAACATAAACCACTTGTAGACACTCTCAGCAAATACATTCTACAAATACAAAGGCATTATATCAGTTGTATCAATGTTAGAATTATCTCACCATCTTTAAAATGCATTATCACACCCAAGAGAGATCAGGTTTACTGATTCTCATCTAATAATTGAGGTATCTTTAATAACTTCAGGGAATCAACATGGAAGTGAATACCACAATGCAATCAGTAATACTGTGATACTTTTGAATACCTTCTTTTTTTAACACACCTCTGTTAGGCACCTAAATCTTGAAAGCTTCTTTCCTCCCTTACTGATTTTTATCTCAACAGTGAATTATTTCAATTGCCAAGAAACATACTATACTTGAAACCTCTTCCCCTGAGGACAAAAACAAGATTATTTCACCAAGAATTATAATTAAATCTAGAGATATAAATTACTTAGCTTTGCTGTCTTAAGTTATTGCTTCAGGGTTTAAACTTTGCATGTAAGTTAAATCTCACCATTTCCATAGGGATCAACTTACTAAACTATCCTATGCTGTAAATATTATTTTTTCAACTCACCTGTTTTTTAAATTGTTGGCATTCCTCAGGTGTAAGTGTGTCTGCTTTGGCAATAAGTGGAATGATATTCACTTTTTCATGCAGGCGCTTCATAAACTCTATATCCAAAGGCTTAAGTCTGAAATACAGTATTAGAGCTTTGCAATTTATATTAATTAAACAAGATTGTACAAACGATGAGATTTGTCCTGACAACTACTCTTAAGACACTGATTTATGAGTGACAGATGACTGAAAATGAAAAGGTTACCTGCAATTATTACAGGAAATCCCCTGAATTGTATAATACAAGAGGAGTAAGTGGTAAGTTAATATTACTAGCAGTCATGAGTCTTCTGCTAGCTGTAAGTACATTCATTTAAGCAAGAGATAAGAACTCTCCTATGAAGGTAGTAAACTTTCTGTTATTAGCTGGAAGATAATCCCACTTAAAGCCTGACTGATAAGAGTTCACAGTTGTGAATTATGCTCTGCTCACACATACAGTTGCAGGTTCTGAAAGCCATGTCTCAGTATGTTTCTTCTTGAGAGTGGCCTAGGAGACTTTTCCTTTTAAGACCTTAAGATTGCTGAAGATGGTAACCTCTGTGGCCTATGTACAAAAGAATTAGAAATATCTCATCTCTAAATCGGTATGTAAAACAAAAAGACAGTTATGAAAGTGGATGACAGTGACAAAAACTAAATCATCATATAGGTATAGGGTGGCTGCGTGGTAGTATATTCATCGTCTATGCGGATCAAAGTGGTCAGTATTTCCTGTTTCCTGAAGTAAAACTAGAGAGGTTTTTATGCATTAATGATAGCAAGTTTAGTCAGGCTTAAAGGATTCACTTCGAGGATTTAACAAGATTATTCTTCATCTGAAACAAATTAGTATTAGGAACATTAAAACCGGATTCATTTGCTACTGAAATTTCTGAGAACCATACATAAAAGAATGAAGAAAATGTTCAAGAACACATATTTAACTTCATTTTAACATTTTCTACCTGTCACTGATTTTACCAGTTCTCAACATGTGTCCATTAAATACCTAACATTAAGGCACACCTATATTATAAACACTTTTTTGGTTATCCATTCACCTTAATATGCTTTCCCTCTGCTTGCTTCAAAAAGCTACCTAGGGCAGCAACACTGGGTTGAAGGGCAGCTGCTAAAGCAGAGTTGCTCAGAAGGTCTGCTCACCTAAGGACTTGAGAGTTTACAGTAGAGACTGAAGCAAGAAAGCTTTACATAAAGATACCAAAATCGCAGAACGATGGTGAAGTCCATCGTCACCCCATTCACTTATCTGGAAGGCTCCTCCTGCCCCCTCTACTCTCTCCCCCTGTTTCCACAGAAACCAATTCAATCATTTCAGGTGTTTATGGGAATACTAGCTAAAAACAGTGGGATGCATTAAATGGAAGGACTTTAACTGTTGTTTTTATTTAATTTCTAAATTTCTAAAGCAGGCTTTTATAAATGTATTAAGACAACAAGTAGAAGTAAGTTCACCTACAAATGCTTTAATTCAACATAAATATAATCATGCATTAAGAGTAAAGAGGACACTACTTGGGTTAGATGTGCTGCTGTCTGCACAGGAAACAGGAGCAAAGACTGCATCACCACAAAAACCAGGTAGGAAGTGAGCTCTGTCCTTTCAGAGAGGGCAGCATCTTAAAAGAGGAAATGGATGCTAAAAGCAGCACCAATCTTCTTCATTAACTTCCTTACTGAGATGACAACTCTAAGCATTTATTCCAGAAATTGAAAAACAGTATGCAAACCTAGCATAACTTGACACCTTTTCCTCCCCTAAAAATAATATGAAATACCTGTACAAGGAATATACTTTTACAGCTTTTAGCCTCACAAATTTATTGACCAAATCTTAATCCATCAGAAACATTACTTTTCTTTTTCCTTACCAACAACTTGTACCTCCCACTGATTTAGGAAGTTCTAACAGACATGGGGGTGTGGAGGAAAGACATGTTTTTTGAAGAATCTGAAAATTAGCTCAGAAACGACTGACTAACACAAGGAATCATATTCCCTTTATTTAAATTACATTTTGGGTTTTGCAGACTAGTAAAACAGTACATCAAGAATTCAAGTGTTTGCATTTAAAACTGACATGCATGTTGAGCAAAACTGGCATTACAAACAAGCCTGTTGAACAGCAACAAAATACTTAATAAAGGCAATATAAAAACCTGCACCCTCTGACATTTCTTTCCATATTTGGAAGTATCTGTACAGTTGAAAATTATTAGAGCCATTCCAATGCTAGCTACAGAAGCTAAGTATAATAGCTGGCATTTTTTAGTGCCTGAGGAATACTCTTGAAATTCCTTCATCACTCCCTTCAACAAGTTTTACTACTTTTGACCTACACAATAGAATAGGCTTATACTTATCTTCACCTCCTTCTGGTTTTGAAGGTATAACTCAAGAGTCTCTGACAAATTTAATCATGATACCATGATAAAAAGATACACAACCAGTTTCAGATAGTTAATCTGTACCTAACACACCCTGGAAACGCAGTTCTCCCTGTCTGCCACTAGATAGAAGTCTGATCAAGTAAAAACTAAGCGGGGTGGAAGATAGGGACATAATAACTGAAAAAAATGTGCAATGCCTATACTGGAATTGCCACTCGACAAAATACTACACACTAAGTGAATTATGGCATGCTTACAAGGATGCACAAAACTTCCCATCTTCAATTTACATTAATGGGAGGGAGGAAGAATAGAAACGAAAAATCCTGTTGCTTGACATGTGAACCAGTTTTTCCTATTGTGATATAAAGACATAAATCACAAACAGACCTGGCACTTATGAATGTCTTTATATTTGTGAATATAAATGGAATTATTATTTATATTGTGAATTTCTTTATATTTTTCATTGCTAGAAAACTGTTTCTCTTGTTATGCAATTAAGGTGCAATCATATTTTCTGGTGTTCGGCTTGCTAATGTTTGACAAGCCAAAGTAAACTCGTCTTTGAAATTAAGGATGATCTGCAGGCCATTAAGGAAATCTGATCTGGAACTTAGATTGACAAATTTAGATAGTTATCTGAGATAAGAGAGAATGAAAACATAAAATACACTAATACAAACCCGTGTCCTGAAGGAGCAATGAAGTATAAACAACACTGCACTCTATTATCTGGCATCTGGCGTCTGTTCACTCGAGATTCTGCATTCAGGTAGTCCTCAAATTTACTGTCAATGTAGTCAATAACTGGCTGCCAGCTGCAGAGATTACATGAATAAAAACATTATTTGCTTAAAGGAACCTGGTTTTACTAAGAAATAGATGTTCCCAATTTCCCCACAGCTTGGGGTGGTTTTTTTTGCTTTTCATTTGCTTTTCTTTAATTAAGATACTTCAACACTGCAACTCCTCAACCTAAAATTGAGTTCCATAGTTCTGAAGATACAATGTGTGAGTTCACTGAAAAAACCTTTCAAACACAATCACCTTCATTATAAAAGCATTAAACAGAATACTTAGAAACAGTAACTAAAGGAATATGCTTCACTGATCACATCTCATGACAGCACAGAAGATGGTTCTGTGCACTGCACACGTGGATAAAGAGCCAAATGCACCGTTCAGTTTAAGGGAAAAGGCTGACATCATTTCAGTCAAGTTATAAAGGTACTTAGAATTACAGTAGTTCGAAGTTTTCAGCAAAATGAGAAGTTTAAAAGTGAATTTTAACTGAATATTGAAGCTTGCATTTTAAAGTATGTCCCAAGGTATTATATCTCACACACACATGAAACACAATGCAAAATGATCATGGGAGAACATACAAAGAATGTCTTACCAATTACTATTATCCACAGCATCTCCAAATCCGGGTGTGTCAACTATTGTAAGTAGTAACTGAACACCACCCTCTTTGATTAAAACTTTTGACTGCTCAACCTGTAAAATGAACACAGTAAGATTAAATTTTTAGCAGTTTGCTCACCTATCTTAAACACTGGAAAAAGCATTCAATGAATAACAAGCCTGACAAAGAATTGCTAACTCTTCTGCTTCAGAGGTACAGTGTCTGTGTTTTGCTTATAAAATCCCAATAATTTTACAATAATAATGTTTTTCTAAAGAAAAAGGTCATATTTAAATAAAGTCAGTGATAAAAGAACCCTCCAAGTATATGGGATATCTTAATATTTAAATTCCTGATTAAACAGGAAAAATCTTAACCAGGCATTAAACTTGATAAAGTTGCGAACTTCGGTCACTTCAAAGAAAATGACACTTTTCCAAACTAAACCTCCCTGCAAGCACCTTAGACACTTCTAGTCCTGTTAATGTATTTTTAAGAACACGTTTATTCTTCAGCTAGCATAGTGGTTGGGAATGGAATCACAAAGTGATGGTTTCCTATTACAAACAGAATTATATTGGGAAGTAATACAATCTGGCTACAATCTGCTGAGCTAGACCTCACGTGACTGTAATGGACTGGGTTCCTGTTAGCTCAAGTCACTGATGGAAACCCGCCTCAGAAGGCAACCGCATCAGCACAAGGAATGATGCAAGATCTGGGTGTGGGAGTTCATGCTGCCAGTTGTGACCACCCATCCGCAGCACAGCTCAGGCATCTAGCAGTGAACATGTCATCCAACAGATTAGGCTTGTCATGACAGGGAAGATCTAGGCTAAGCAGCACATAGATTGCTACCCCCTTCTTCCTACTAATACTTCAGTAATTATTGATGTTGCCAATGTCAGGTCCATCTGCCTGAGAAAGTGCTGTACACTACTGTCCTACCAGTGAGATGCACAGCAGTATGAAATGACAAATTCATGTTGGCTTCTTTCCAATTGCTCAGACATTTAATCATCCTTTTTTTCCCTGATATTAAAACAATTCCTATTAAATCAATAGTGACACTGTTTTCTAGATATGGATTCAAGAAATCGGCCATGTAAGCCATTTATCCAGAACCACAGGAGAGCTGGAAGACTCAAGGTGATGTCACCTTGTTGCTCATTGCTTAACATTCTTTAAACCTCACAAACCCTAACTGGGAGAGAAAAGAGAGTTTTATTTATAATAAGCCATATCTGGATGGTCTCTTGACCAGTTCAAGATTTAAGAAATATTATATTAATGCTTCTTAAGCTCCTGCACATCCCTAATTGTTATGTAAGTGAAGCAGACTCTGACAGCCACACCTGAACATTGTTGCAAATGCTCTGCAATCACTGCTTATGTGATGCAACGTAAATCCACAAGATAAACTAACACTGCAGAAAGTCAAACTAAATTCCTCTTGCACAAGTGAAACACTCATGACAATTCAGAAGAGAATATCCAGAATCACAGAAAACAGTAACTACCTACAAAGCTTCACATTTAACCTCTAAGTATGCAGGATGCTGTTTTTATCCACTCATCAGTAGAGATCCTACCCAAGTCGGATCAGTTCATTTTGCTGCTAGTTCTCAAAGACTTAATGGCTACCAGGATACTAGTCACAGAACTATCCAGGTTGGGCTGGAATTCAAGACCACCCAATTCAAACTCCAACATGAACAGGCCTTACTGCAAGGTTAGGAAGGTGTAAAAAAACCAGGAATTAAAACTAAACAAAACTGTACACACACTAGCCTAAGTCACCACCAAGTTACTCTTTCACAAACTATACAGCTCTCATCCTTCCAAAAGTGTACAGCTAAAAGCAATGAGAACTTAGGAATACAAGCACTGCTTCTGAAACGTACATTTTAATTATGGTGAGTGTATTTCCCCCCATCCTCAAGAGTTCTATCAAGAAATTTTATTGTACACAATTGATACCAGAACTCAAGACAGTAATCCCCTGCCCATAGTCAACTCAGCCAAGAGTTTACTACTCACAAGCTTTAGCACACAAGAGATTAACTTTTGAGTCCTTGCATTCTTTTGGCTATCTTGCATATAGTAACCACATAGCCCTCCTATTACCAAGCTCTCTGGAAGTACAAGAAACCCACAACACTTGCAAAATACTAGAGATGATAATATTAAGAGATGTTCTCTTGCCAAGAGCTACAAGGTATTAGCTTTATTCTCCAGCACAAAAATTCCCAGCAAGAACCATTAAATTATTATGGGCTCACAGTGGAATGCTTTTACAAAAGAAGCAATTAATAAAACATTATCTTGAACATATGTTTATAACAAAGGAAAAGAAAGGTCAGGAGATCTCAGAAATGTCACGCCAAGCGTTTTCTCTGATTCTGCATGCTTGTAAAATCTAAGCGTGGGTGAATTTGTCAAGTCACCTGACAAATGGTCTGCAGCAACTGAATATCTGCAGACAGTGCTAGTACATTACTGGGTGGTGAGGATTTAATTTTTTTTTTTTTCTTACTTTTCATAAATTCATGTAGATATCTTGCTATCAGAGCAGGGTTTTCACAAACCTACAGAACAAGAAATGTTAGCTGATGAATTAAATGTCCTATGCTTGTGCTGTGGACAATCAGACCACATGCAGGATATACTGGTAGAAACAGTAGATGAAGACCCTGCCACAAAGCCTCTGCAAAGTTGCATTTTTCTAACCTAAATGGATGTTTCCATACATGGTCAAAGGCACAGAAAGTAGCAACATCTGGCAAAGATCCAGAAAATCACTGTAAACTAATGTCATTCACAGTTAAGCATCCAACTGTATCCCATCATCTGATTTACAAGTATTCCCAAGGGATTCATGGAAAACATTAGTTCAAGTCTTGGAATTTAAGATTTTTTAAGAAAAGTCTCCTCCAAACAGCCATTTTCCCATGCACTCCAGTCAGCTGGGTCACAAGGGTCTCCTTGGCAGCTGCTACGCAGCGTTCATCACTTGGTGCTTTTTACAGCTCGACTGCTTTTTATTGGATGAAACACGCCTTTGCCATCCTGCATTTCAGGCAGCCAGATAATGAGCAGAGAAAACACATTTAATACCCTCTCATTTCTGAGTATGTTTTCTTTGAATTCATCTGACACCAAATCACTTACTCTTAACAATTTTTCTGCATTTTCTGTGAGATTCATGCAAAGGAGGTGCCTCACAAAACAACTCCAAACTGCCATGGTTTTCAAGCCCAAACCACAGTTTGTTTGTCTATGTGAGAGCCTCTTACACAATTCCTGATCAGTTATTCCCACCATATAAGAACAGGTGATTATTACAACCAAGATTTGAGGAAGCTCAAGTGAGGTGGTTTCTCTCATCCCTACCCTATAAAATCCTTTTATCAATCCTCCACTTAAAAAGGTTTTCACTGGCAAAGAGTACAAATCCAGTGGATCCAAACAGCAACTCCCACTGCTTATTCATTAATATTTGACAGGAAACACCTCCACATCATACACACTGCCACCACACACAATTTTCAAGCTTGTAGGGGGAAACAATTTTATCCTCACTTACGCTGACAATGAAATAAGATAATTTCAGTTTCTTTTTTAAAATGCTACAATGAGTTTTCATTCATCTCAAGGAACTGAAAGCAAAGTTGTATTGCAAGCATACTAAAAAAATGTACTTATTAGATAAAGTCAAAATTAGTTTCCAGAAGGGAAGACTGTCTTTAAAGCGATTTCATTCCCACCATATTATTTTCTAAGTCATGTCAGACCCCAATTCAATATTGAAAATAGTTTTGGGAAGCTCTTGGCCTCAAGCTTTAGCCCACACAATGGAAGTAAGAAGGAAATGCAATGGCTTTTCAGCCTGAGCTCTGTTCAAGCACTTTTCTTCCCCTCTCCAGCTTTACATAGGAAAAAAATATCATTAAGTGAGGCTTTCTGAAAAGTATGTGTCTTTTTCTTAAACCAGTAAATCAAAAGAAATCAAACCACCCCTGATGATCAGAATGAACAACAGATCATCTAATCTTGCCACCTAACAGATGAAAGTACTTAACTCAAATTCCAGAAATTCCACACAGAGTTTCGTATTTTTTCTTACACTGATGCACCTTTAACTAGGGTGGGAATGAGTTATCTCTGAAAGATGTCTTGGATTGGGTTTTTTTGTCAGCTTGTATACAAATTCTTCCAAAGATTTTTCCTAATTGAAAAAAACAAAAATCTTCCAATGACAGGGAATCCACCCCACAGTTATTTAAACTAAAATTCAATTAACATAACCTGAGAATTGGTTTAGCTTCTGCTAAACTAAGATGTAATCATCAGTAATGAAATCATGCAACATCTCTCTTCCAATAAAAAAAAAATCACCCATCTATTTGGTTTTTGAACAGTCCCTGATTGGCTCAGTAATAATTATATGAGAGTTTAACTCTTCGCACACCTCTTCCATCCCACTTAACATCTCTTTGAAACAGGTAAGCTTTTTCAACACCTTATTCAAATAATGGTCTGATGCCCCTGATAACAAGCTTTCAAGTCCATTTTCTCAGTCACTACTGTTTTACGTTATACTGATAAAACAGCCTAACAGATAAGAACAAAGCTTAGAAACTATTAATATATTGTTAATCAAACTCTGGATGTTCAAAAGCTTTCTTCCAAATAAGAAAAATTGATGTTCTGCAATGAATTCATTTTGTAATAGTATGCAAGCTTTAACGTTGAGCTAATCAATAAGCAATGCAATTTAAACTTCTCAATATGGACATAATAACTAACCTTTTCCTTCTACAGTGGTAATTATTCTGTATTCTGACACTGGATTAAAAAATGTTTTACCCAAAATGCCAAACAAAAAAACCCCTGAGGTCCCACAAAGCAGTAAGGACAATGGTTCACAGCACTGGAACTTAATTACTTGATTCCAATGAGTAAAAAAGCACTTGGTTTTACAGCTTCTATTTAGCACCTTGCATATCCTCTTAACTCCACACAGGGCTTAATCACTTTATGGCAATTCTGCAACTGCTCAGTCACTTCCGCCACAATTGAATTTTGCAGCTGGAGGAACTCTGTTGGACAGCAGCAGCAATGGTGAGTACCCTTTGTCTCACCTGTACAAAGTTAGATTATCACAAGCTATCTTCAGCAAAGTCTTAAGCAAGTGCACATGAGAGGTAAGCCAAGCTCATGCATCCTTATTCAGTTGCTCAGCTGTGGAGGCACAAAGTACCTCACAAACACAATGATTTCCTAAGCTACCCATAGCATTGTTATTTCTTAGCATTAGGTAACTGGTTTTTTTAATAATCTTTTTGTAACACAGAAAAAAAGGTCCTTTTCTTGAGAGAAAATATAATTCATCAGTAGCAAGTTATTACACAAAACAAATCGATCAACTTCAGTTTTCCAGTCTTTGACTAAGTATTTCAGTTGCATCATGCACTTGCAGGAACATATTCTTTGCCTAAGTCTAGTACTTAAAGTCAGGCAGGTTCACCCTAGTCCCTGATGTTTCAGAATATCAACTTGTAACACGTAAACAAGGTACCACTAAGGATACAGTCTGCAGAAGACTCACAGATACTTTTATACCCAGGTCCCTGCACTTCTGTCAAATCCTTTAATATTTGATCTCTAAAAGCCTGCCTTAAACAGACAGGTTTTACTGCACATCTATGTATTTCTACATATTTACTCAATATTTTAATTGATAATAAACACTACATTTTCAAAAAGTTCTGCACATATATGTGCTTTTTAGTCTACAGGCAAAACACAAAACACTTCAGGACTCCCACATTTCTATAGGCAACAAGTTTCAGAACCTAAAAGTTCTGTTGTTCAGATACACTGAAAGACACACTGAATATTTCTTAGTGGTTCACATCATGACTGAATGTATCTTGAAACTCAGGTGCTTATGTGACAACTGTACATCACCTTACATTACTAAATTGCAAGTTACAATATTCAGGCTGTACCTTTTTTTCCCCAGACATACCTGTACGGTCTTTTTAATTCTGTGTGAAGGACCTGGATACTCTGGGGAATACAATTCTGTTAAGAATAATGAGTTGATTAATGTTGATTTTCCCAGTCCAGATTCACCTACAAGAAAACAGAACAGTTTCAGTAAAACCAGGAGTAACACGTCAAATATAAACATTTAGATCTACATTTCAAACACTCTTGAAACATAGTACCTGGAAACATGCTCTGCACTCGAAGACTGATAATCTATCATCTTTTCCAATTTCAAGGAAAACCTTTCAAATCCAGCTGTCACTGTTGGGCTCTATACACATTAATTTTTCTGATCATATTGAGAGCATTCCACACTTTTGTCCATTGCTCCCATTATAACACACAAAGATGATATTACACTAAATTTTATACACAAGAGATCTTCTCGGTATAACTCATCATAATGCCAAAGCAGATTAAGTTGCTTCCTTTATTTCAAATATTATTTATTTAAGAGTCTCTACTATCAAGGAGGGAAAAAAGAAGCCAGGGTGGGAGTAGGGTAGAAGGGAGAAAGACTGAGATTAGCTTGCTATAACTATTAAAGCCACAAGAGATAAAACGAAGTTTCAAACTACATGGTTTGCCTGGGAATTTTGTTGTTGGGGTACAGAATGGGGTTGGATTTTATTTGGCTTTTTTTGGTAATTTCTTCATGAGCAACAGTAAGTCAGCCTTGCTGAATAATCTGGAGAAACTACTGCCATGATAAGCCAAGCAAATACAGCTAAACATCCCACATTAAAGATTACCCTCCATTTACAGCTCTACAGAGACAACAGCAAGAATTTCAGATCAACTATTTTTTATTTTAAAAGTCTTCTGCTTAGTTTTTTTTGTTAAGAAACTACTTCAACACAAAAATTCACACTGGCATGAGAACCAAGGAAAAAGGTTTCTTTCTGTTTAAGTTTCGTATGCAGTCTGTCAGTACACTGACCTAAGCAGAACCAAACAGAGAGAAATTTGCTTTCAAGCTAACAAATTTGAGGACAAACCATCTACTTTCACTGAGGGAGGAAAATGAGCTGAACTGGGCCCATAATTGAAAGGTAAAACTTAACTAATGCACTACTCACTCGAGCCCAAACAACTATTGTGTTGATTTAGGGACTGAACTGAGAAAACTTTAAACCCTGTCTTGAGATAAATGTCCTGGGTTAATGCAAGAGAGTTACATAACAGAAAGTAGTTAGGCACTGTCTCCCCTGTAACAGGTATCTGGCTTTCCTACACGAGCTGGCTCATACACAGCAGCCATCTCGATTACAGCGGTGTAGCACAGAGTGTCTGCAGCACCGAGCAGAGCAATCTCATTAGCTACACTGTAAACGGATTAGCAGCTGATGAAACACTGCAACCAGAGCTCCTGCCGGCTGTCTGCGCTCTCAGTAGCTCCTGCTTCAACCCCCACCCTCCTGGGCAGATGAGCTAACTCGTGCTGCGAGCAGCGGCCGCCACAGCCCGGCTGATGGGCTGCGGCAGCCAAGGAAAAGGGAGATACTCAAGGTATGGTGTCAAAATAGCAATGAACACTAACCCCACCAGGACAGGTTTATGCAAGCCAGCAGGGACATGCTTGCTGACAGGATTTCATCACTGTCCTGCAGATTTTGCCTTTTTCCGTGATCAGATGCAGGAGACATTTACAAACTATGCAGTAAACACAGTGCCTCCGAGTCTGGTTATAAAGGACACAGGCTTTCTACTCTGCATTTCCAAGACTTTAAGGGCAGGGTCAGCTGCAGCCGAGAGGCTCCTCACCAATTCTGCAACAGAAAGAAACTTCTGAAATGCACAACTTTTCAATCTCATAGATGCATCCTGATTAAAGCTTAACCTCCATCTCACCACCCTGCTCAAGAGATACGTATCATTCCAGTTAAACTGAAGGTTTTTATCCACCCTACTGAAGCCCTCAAGAGGGTGGCTCTATTTTGAAATGTACAGTTCATATCCTTTCAGTGACCTTAACTTTTTAACTTGACCATAATCTTGCAAAAGGCACCCTACTACAGTATTGAAGAAAAATTTTTGCATCAGATTCTACTTCAGTATACAAAAAGGGTTGACCCTTCTCCTCCCATCTATTACAGTCTGGTCTTAATATGCTGAAGAATTTCAGGTGAAAAACACTGAGATCAACCCTCCTGAAAATGAGGGCCTGTCAAGTTGTCATTGAAATTCAACATATGGAAATAAGATTTTCAGCTTCAAAAGAGTGTAATGGAAAACAAGCAGTTTGCCCTAGATGGCTTGGGCAGCTGTGGCACTCCATACCAAGCAGTCCCTGAAGCATTACACCCTGAGAGATCTGAGGTTTGTTCCCCTCCTCACCCTTCAACCCCCCTCACAGCTGCAAGGATGTGAAGACAATTTTGAGCTGAAATCAGTGAAAAGAAAGTATGCTAAGGATATTTATGCTCAGTCCTTTTCCCAAAGGTGCCCAGCATCCTGGATATCCTTACCCGCCATGCTAACTTTAATCAGCCAGTGCAGATTATAACAGTTTAAACTGCTTAACTGCTAGTGTAATTGAGGTATCACATGTAGGAGTCTGCATCAATACACCAATCCTGGATTGCAGTTGCGCCTTAGACCATGTAAGGGTCAACATCTGCAACAGCAGTAAGAGGCTGTAATATCAAATAAAACAATTGTGCATAAACTGTAGGTAAAAAACGCTAACTCTAACATTTAATATTGTACTATAGGAAGTCACGCTGCTTCCACTGTAATAAAACGAGTTTCTCTGATGACTACAGTGAAAGCAGAATTAGAGAGATCAACTGTAACTGGACATTCTAGCAGCCTTTCTGGACACACTGAAATATCCTGATCTTCATCAGAAATACGGTAAGTAGTAAAAAAAAAATTAAAAAAAAAAATTAAAAAAAAATTTAAACCCTAACCAAAACAACCCCCTCAAATCCCCCAAACAAAAACACCTAAAACACCCTTAACTCCATGGCCAAACAAAACCCTCTGTCCTTCCCAAAATTACCTAAAAGGATTGCCTACGAGAACGGCTGGGAATCAGCTTCCACAACAGGCTATGCCTATGACTAACAAATGGATGTAACAGGCTATGAATATGACTTACAAAACCGCAAGGGAGAAAGGAAAGCAAGTGAAATTTAATTTGCCTTTACAGAAACAAAAAGATACTTCCCAAATAAAATGCATCTTCCTACTTTCAGTGAGCACTTCTGATGAAATTCTGCCCTTTGACCATGCATGAACTGGCAAAAGGATGCAATGTAATAAAAACTCGTCAACAGCAATAACTTCCAATCACTTACTTAAAAATGAATTATGATGTGGTTAGAGCTAGGTGTCTAATTTAGAGTGAGCAATTTTTAGAAATTTGTTTTAAAAATAAGAAAAAAAGGGATAACATTTATTTTGCAGGGTAATCCTGAATCCAAAAGGTTAATTATTTCTGGTATCCAGGTACTGCTTTTACCTTGACCTTGCTCTCCCACTAAATATTTCACATAGGCTTCAAGTTCTTCTGAATATTATTTTCCTTCATTTTGTGTCTCATGTTTATCAACACCTTAGTGTTTCCAAATGTTAATGTTTTATCATGCTGTTTTTATAGTCAAATTCAAACACATGGAGCTGGCCACTCTTGTTGGTAGAAAAAAGCACATTTACTAACATACATTTGTGAAGGAATACCTTTTGTGAGCCCTCACAGGACTAGCAAAAGTTCCAACTCTTCTTGAGTCTACAAATTTCTATTGGCTGTAAAAATAGTGGAACTCATACACTTGGGTTAACAATTACCTCTTGACCATTAACAGATTTATAAAGATGGCTCATAGTACATCACTTTACATTCACCTCGGACAGCAAAATTTTTTTTTCTGTGAACAAAACACCGATCAAGTACTTTCCTTCTTCCTACACATATAAGACTAGCTGTTAACATGAGAAGGGAGACCAAGAAAAAAAAACAAAAACCAAAAAACAACACATTCAGTCTCCTCTTTATATGTATCAAATACATTTCTGGGGGTCAGAGGAGACCACTGGCAACCACTGGGATGGTTTGCAAACCATGTAAATAGTCTCCAGGATAGTACTAAAGCAAGTAAGTAAAGGAAATGAACAATTAAAAAACTGGAACAATGGTGTGCAATCCATGTGAATGGGGGAAAGCAGTGCTCAGGTAAAAAAAAAGTAAGTAACTAGGCTCAACTGAGCTACATAAATCCTTCACCTTCATTTCCAAATCCCTCCCCATATATGAACAAGAAATCCTAATCTGTGATAATCAGTTAGAAAATCTACTCACAGCTAACTTGTTTCCATTAGTTCTTGCTATGACTTTATTACTACAAAAAGCCTCAAACTGCCAGCATCTGCTCCCTGTGATAACAGAAATCAATTGCTACCCTTAATGATGCTTTTTTCACTATTCATTGCTGTGGCACTTTGAGAATGGGGAATATTTCCAACCTCCTCCAGCTTTCCAGCCTCTGCCATTCATACTCAAATACCTACAAGAAAAATGGACAAGAAGTCCAGTCCAATCTAGCTTTCTTACAGCTTTATTCGTAACTTCTGGTGGAGACTGCAGTTTTCTCATTCATATATTGCCCCTCTCAATAATGGATCACACTACATCTTCTAGATGCCACATCATTCTAAAAATCCAGCATCAGTTTTCTTCTTTACTTTTAGAATCTTGTTTTCTAAAACTCAAGCCCTGAAAAAAGCATGACTTGCATTCTTAGAATTATGACCTCACGTGAGAGCTCATTAAACATATCAAGTGATCAAGGTGAGTAACCAATCTTGAACATTCTCAGCGTGCTCTCTGCATGACTTCCTACCTCTTCCTTGTAAGTTACTCTTGCAGAAATAACCAGAAGCTTTCTGTCTTCACTAACAATTACTTCACCATCTACCAGTGAAACAGTATTTCATGCTTATGCCCCGTGACAGTCAACTGCACCACTGGGAACATGATCACAAGTGCTACGTGTACTTAGGAATTTCAAGTTGCTTTCCCAAGCTCCAGGTGGGACCACAAGGCTTCCAAGGAACCACCCACCAGCAAGAAAAATGCTTTGCAGCACTGGAAACCAAGACTTCAGTTAAATTGCTCAAAGTGATTTGCTTCATGTATCATCACCAAGAAGATGGCCCAGTCTCTCTGTCACTGTCTCTATTAACCGGACACAGCAACAACTGCAGATCCAAAAGATGCATTAACTGCTTATTCTGATGACTGAGAGAAGGTAACTCATCCCAGTGGGACTTGTAGCCCATTAGAGACAAGCCACCAGTAAGTCCCGTGGTAACCAGGTTTCTACAAATTGCACAGGGTTTTTGGAAGCTTCCATGGCATTTTAAGTAGACATCTGTATTTAGAGTTCCTTGATAGAGCCAAGCATAAGCTGCAGTTGCTTCACTGCTTTTTCAGAATGATGATATCCAACAATATGTTTCTTCTGTGATTAAGTGCATTTGATAGCACATTTGATAGCCACAAAGTTATTACAAGGGGATCAAATTCAACAGAAAAATGCTGTACTTCTCCACAACCTACTTATACAGAATGTTTACATCAAAACATATTTTATTTTTAGCTGGTGAGCAAGTTTTTTCATGGAATTTTTCAATTTTATAAATTCTAATTATTGTGACAGTTTTTGCTTAAAATATAATCCCATTAGTTTGATGCTGGTGACTCAAAGAAGGGTAAAAAGCTTGTCAGAAGGCATAAAATATAATGCATTTCATCATCTTTCATCCTTGTACAATTCACAGTTTATGTGCACAACAGCACCTGCAGCTTTATACAAATGTGCAGTGGCTTTGATGGCACTGTAACATGCAGGTTTCTGCTTTCATACAGAAGGGAAGCTACATGAATAATCAGAGAGCCGGAACTACGGCGAGTGGTATGACAGAACCGTCCTCTTGCTGAGGGGGACTGAGGCTCTGCCATGTCATTATAGACAACCACAAAAATGGAGACTACAAGATGCTTTTAATTTCAAGTCTGATTTTAGAAGCTTTCGTAAAGGCTAGTTCCTGTCTTCAGTGCTCTACAAAATACAAGCCAACATGCCAGCAAACATTTAAGAACATCCAAATGAAACCCATCAGGAGCAGGATGGGAGCAGGACCATGCTGCTGCCACATATCTACTTTTCCATGTAGGATGGCGTCATGTGAAATCTTGCAAATGATCCACTTGGTCTTTTCTAGGCAGCGGAAGAAAGCCAAAGCTCAACCGTTTCACAACTTGAATGCGAAGCATTGATTATGGAAGCAATATGTTAGAGCCACAAAGATGCTCCTAGCAAAACAGAGGAACAGGGAATAGCAGCAATAAATTAATTTCTGCCTGTCAGCAACTGCACCAGCAACATAATTTCAGCATTCAGGATACAGCAAGACAATTTAATCAATTTTCTTAGAGCAGAATTTAAAGTGCAATAACTGAGGGCAGACTCTTGGCATATCATTCTTGTCAGAGATGACATTTAAATAATTCAGAAAAGCTATTAGCAGGGATAAGAAATATCTCAGAAGAATATTGCAACAGATTCTACAAAGCATTTTCCAAGTACTATTGTTTCCTCTCAAAGCAGAAGCAGGTCTAGCTTTCTACAGCTGACAGATTAAAGCTGCCATGAAACAATGGTTTAACTTCACAGGTGAAATTTTGGCTACTGCCAAGAAAAATGGTCCTCTACTCCCAGTTCAACTCTTGCATTAGAATTCACAATGCAGCATGTGAGGCAAGACGCAATCCAGCAAACTAGGGCACGTAGGGCTTCAGGATGGGAAAATGAGGGGGAGATGACACCAGATAGATCAGCTAAGTCAAATACTCTCCTCTCTTTTTGGAAACAAGGCTAAGTGTAAAAATCTGCATTTAAAACTAGACCTCTTCTCTATAACAAAAGAATCACCAACAATTCGTAAGTCAAAGAATTTGTGGCACTTCCTGTAGAAAGTCTTATTTCCTCTAATTGCATATACAGGCTTTGCTCATGATAAACAGTGTGTCCACAGAATAGCCATTTAAAATAGGACATGTTACCTAATTTAACATGAGGCGCGGGAAGCAATCTTTCAGCATTTTGGACAAAAACCTGCAGGCCAGTAAAACCAAGGAACCAAAACCACAAGTTTCTCTTCACTTTTAGTTCTTCAATGTTACTGCAGATGACAGAAACACTCCATGGCATTGGTCCACTCATATCTAGTACCAAGAACAGCTGAAATAAAACAATCTGAGCTTCAGAATTACAAGCCCACCATTAGCAGCTGCAGTTCAGGCCTGCCAAAGCTTACCGTGCTTTGTTTTCTGTATTAGGTGAAATAAAACTCCTACGTCTGATTAAGCTGCAGTCATACTGCAATGCAGTTTTAGAGACATTACAAGCAACAAGAAGTTGTCAAAACTGACCTACATGGAAAATCTGAATGCACAAGCTCTCTATGAAGTAACCAGGTTAAAGAATTCAACTGGAAATGACAGAAGCTGCAGAGTTCCGGGACAAATCTTCTATGGTGAAACCTCATAAGCAGGATATACCTTCGATTTTCACAGGCTTTGTCAAAAAGCCAAAATAAAGAGCCTTCACAAGGGTAGAAAAAAAACCCTGTTGCTTCAAAAATCAAATGAAGAGGAACAGAAACTGTTGTGAAAAATTATAAAGAAGGCTGCTCTGTTTAAGGCAAGAAAGCAAACATCTGAGACCACCACTGCTTGGTGTGCAAGAATTATACATCTAGAGAAAGCTGCAGAGCTGGACTTAGTCTCTGGAGGCAAATACAGGGATAAATAGAATTGAATTCCCTGATTATATGAATTATTAAAAAAAAAAAAGAGGGAAAGATTATAGAAACATTAAATTTGTCATCTCTACATTACTGCTGACAACTAATTGTACAGCATTTCCAGCACATAACTGCTAACATTTGCAGACTAAAGAATAAAAAGTACATTAATGAACAGAGATTGCAGATTAGTCACAGTAGGCTCTTTCATTACTTGGACAGAAACAAAACTGACACAGCTATCAAAATGCTAATGAAAAAATAAGAAAGAATGATGGGGCTTACTAAATCTAAGATTAAAACACTTGGTACAGATGCAGGGTCAACATCTCAGTGTGGCATGCATGCAACTCAAGAACAAGAAGCTCTACACATCAACTTGAGCAAAAGGACAGAAAGGTGAAGCACTTAAGGCAGCATCTTCCTCAAAACACCACCCAACTGATACATCTAAGGCATGAGTATCACAGAAAATTTCAGAAGGACAAACAAGATTATTTGTATTTACACGAGTAAATACAAATAACGAGTCTCTACAGAAGAGTACAAAGAGCACTTAGATTGACTTACTCAACACTTCATCAGCTCTTCCCTTGAAAATTTATACTAGAACAGAGTAAAAGCTACTGGAAGTATATTGAGCGCTCTCAAAATATCCCAGGTGGGACACTCTGCCACTAAGCAAATCCACAAAACTTTGTCAGAGGACTTAACTTAGAACATTTCTTGTGGTAGTAAAAATTTCTTTCAATACCTTATACTTTCTCTCTTTAATATTCTTGGAAGCACTTTTTATAGCAGGAGACTATGTTATGATAAACCCCTTAACTAGCACAAGTGGCAAGATGAAGACACAGATAGCTAGACAGAATCTCTGAAAATTCACCCCAGTGATATGATTTTTGTGGCAATAAGGAATGAGAAATTAGGGCAATGTTGTTTGCAAGTTAGGATAATTCTGCTTCTTTGGTCTAGTGTTAGCCAACCAAGGAGCAAGAGGATCACAGAGATGTGCTCTCCTGGATATGCTGCTGCCACTATTAAGCAACCTTGGCAAAACGTGCTTTTGTTCCCATAAGACAGCCTCCACTGGAATCGTAAATATGGGTATTTTAGCTCTAAAAAAGGGCATGGAATAAGCTTGTGTTGTCAAGACTACACCCTTTTTAATATGGTAACACAACTGTTCTGCTGAAGTGCTAAGCCACTGTTTCCAAATTGCTGCCATCACTGTTCAGTTTTCTAATAATGACTTAGAAGAAAACTGAGCTGCTTTCATAGCCAACAGAAGCATCTGTTTACAAAGTGGAAAAGAAAATGGACAGATCTGATAAGGTCATATCCTAAGACCTGTCTAGAGTGCTTGCTATGTTTTGCAGGGGGTAAGTCTCAAGGACACACACGGGAGGTGGACCATGAATCCTCCTGGAACTCCTGCCAGCTACAGAGGACACAGCCCAGAGCCAAGGACACTGAATCTGGTAAGTCATAGCCTTGTCCTTTACAGAAGGTGAGAATGACACACAACTAATTTAGTCAAAAGAGATACAAGACATAATTCTTAAAATAGTTTTTCATGTAAATTCTTAAATCATTCAGTCAAATACAATGCAAAAAAAAAAACCCATTTAACATGTGGAAATCTGACATGCTCTTTTCTGTCTCAATGCCTATTGAGTTGCATCTCTTGTTTTCTGCTCTGCCTGGCACTGATGTAGCAGAACAGTGGTGAACAAATACTCATCAATAGTCAATTTCCTTTAAGTTAGCAACTTCATATATATTCCACACTTTTACCAGCAGTATATGTCTCCAAGACCTAAATAACAAAAGAAATCTTGCAATTTCTTCTCCAATACAATGTAATGGTATCCCTCTAAATTAACCTTTTTAATACAAAGCATCACAGTTTCACCTCATCTTTTATTTCAATATTTATGCTATGCTAAGGCTGAGTCGCACTATGGATTTCAAAGTTACCTGCCTCTATAGGGCTAGAAGGACATGAAACAGTCTAATAATTTCTATATTCCTTAAATTAGAATACAAGGATACCACCTTTGCAGTACTATGCATTTTTGTTTTATCCAAACTTCAAAATCTGAATTGAAGAAGTCTAATGTTGCTCTCCCATAGCAAAAATCTTTCCACACCTCATGTGCCATCTTTAAAAATTCGTTTGAGCAATTATCATATTCCTATGCAAGTCTGTTGTCCAAAATGACATATCAGATATACATTTCTCCTGAAATAATCACTTCAGTAATAAGACTTAAAAAAAAAAAACAGAAATGAAATTAAACTTCAGTGAGGCATGGAAGTCCAAGTGAGATAGAATTGATTAACATGTAGTTATTTATTTACAGTTTAGATGCAAAAGCTCCCCATTTGGGGAGCCATCTAAAAATGCATATTACTAAAATTTCAATACTCCACAAATGTTTCATTTGGAAACACACATCCTTGATTTGGAAACATGCAACTAATTTAAAGCCAAGGCTGCACTACGCTAAAGGATGTGTCATTCACAAACATTTAAGTTGCACTTTTAAAACCAAGAACAAATATTTGCCTTCATCCTACACCACACCAGGCAGCAGCTGCAACAACCAGTTCTTAAAAGAAGTGTCAACTCAGAAGCATGTTGCCAAAGTAGAGTTATGTACATCCACTAGTATCAGCTGATCTGATGCATGACTTAAGCTGAGCAGTGGTACAGGTTGTGCTCTTCCCCTGAGCGCTCAAAAATTTCAGATGCATACAGAATTCACAAAATATAGTTTTTAAACATTTATCTAGTAATATTTTTCAGTTCCACCCTACAAGACTGACTTACACATAGCCTCATTTAGTATTTTTAGTAGGAAGTTATCCATAGGATAAGCTCCTCTTCTAATTACAGAAGTCAAAATTCTTCAAGGAAAAATATCTCAGACATAAACACAGATCCTTCGTTACAACCACAACATTACATAATGCTCAATATTTTTAGTCAAAACATTAGTTCAATGCAACCAAGGCTCAGTTTGACAACTTTCTGAAACAAATGCCTCACAACTGTCATATCACCCAGTACTGCCACTGAAAAAAAAGTAAAATCCCAGCCTCCAAGCCATTCTGCCTTTGTGCTGACACAATATTTTCCTTTGCTGTGCTGCAAGCAGGCAGAAGACTAACCTTCCTTGGAGCTCCCAGAACACACTCCAGCTGGATTTGCACACTAATCCAATTCGGGCCAAGTGCTATTAGTTCTTTCAGCAGCAGCACAGACTTAGGCCAGGTTAAAATCTGAACTTCAGCCTAGAGGAACAGCTGCTATTGTTGGATCAGTTGTTCTAATTAAACCAGAAGGACACTTAGTAAATGCCACTGAGGATATTATTATTTTTTTCAAGTACTTAAAAACGATGAAGAATCATTTCCATTCTCTTACTCATGCCATTGACACTCTTTACCATCAACTAAATTTTCCCATCCAAGCGTCTTTAAAGGGTTGTCCACTACATTAATAAACAGCACAAAAAGAGAATTCCAGCATCTGTAAAAAAAACTCAGGGACTTAGGGAAAAAACAGCTCTACAGAAAAGCTAGTCAAAAGGAGGCTGACCACATATGGAATGCACAGTACAATTTCTTCCCCCTTCAATTTGTTCTGTTTTTCATTAAACAAGCAAACCTTTTATGTTTTGGGGTGTTTTTTTTGTGGGTTTGTTTATTTGTTTTTGTTTTGTGTGTGTTTGTATTTTTTTAGTTGTTTTTGTGTTTTGGTTTTGTAGTTCTTTTGGCAATGGAAAGTACTGAAGTCTCGTTTTCCTAAAAGCCACCATAACTTGGTCTAGGAAAAGCAGCTGACAAGCGCATACTTAAATGAAAATACACATTCAGGTCTTATAGTTTTTAAAGATGTGCAATTATTGAAAAGCTAGAAGAAAATGAGAACACAGACCTTGAAATAAACAAGTCTAATAGTGAGCCCAGTGCCGCAATAAAAAAGTAGTTTTCTTTGTGCACAGTATTTAATCCATTAACATCTGTGATGCTCATCATCCTTGCTATGGTCTGATGGGAAATCTCTCAAAGAAGCCAGCAGTAATGGAGACAGCAGCTCTGATTATTTTCCAGTGGTAACTTTATGCTAGTCATGTTACAGATTGACCAACATTAAAGTGATTGAAGGAAGCCTAGAAAAAGACAGTTTGCCACCGTCACATTGGTTGGTGAAAAAAACAGCCACGTCAAAGAAATCCACAGGTATTGATATTAAAAAAAAAAAAAAAAGCAGCCAGATGACATATAGAACTCCAAAACAGTTGTATCTAAGGCACTGACTGACAAGGACTTTCCGCTGACTCTAATACTTTTGAAAAGGAAGATCCAAGTCTGGGTTTTTCCTAGCCATTTCCAAATGCTACTACTAGTAGTATAAGAGCCTTATAAAAAGAGTGGGGAATAGGGGGGCTTTTGCCATTTCAATAACATTAGCTATTATTCAAACTTACTATGATGAAAAAAAGGGTGGTTTTTTGTACTTGAATACCTATAGTGTTATTGGGGACTCAGTTCTCAAAAGCACAGGCAAAACAACAACCAAGTTAGCATCACAAAAACGAAGATGTAACTGAGCAGCTAAAGGATAGGAAATTAAAAGGATGAAGCCAGCAGATTCAATCGTTATGCTGCACTGTAAGACGTCTCAAACATCAATACCCATCCAAAGGTAAACCAGCATGCAGGCAAACATCAGAAACAACAGAAAACCTGGGTCTGGAATGAGGAGAACTGTGAGAAGAGGAAGTTGGTAAGTGTTCAAAAAGTGTTCAAGGACAGTTTGAATAAAACTGAAAAATAAACTGCTAACTATATCTGAAAACAGCAGTTACACAGGCAGCCCAAATCTATGCTGCTTCTGAACAAGACTTCTCAACAGTGAACCACCTAAGTCATGCACAGTGGTCAGAGAAAAAACAAGGACGGAGTCTCAAATCGAGTACAATACCGGGGGATCAGCACCGGTCTCCCCAGCATCCAGTTATATGCTGCAGAGAAACAGTCCTGCAGAAAAATCAATTGGAAAGCTGTGGAAAATGGTTTTAGGCAAGATTCAAACTTCAGCAAAAATATGTTGCGCTGAGCTGTGTTACACTGGACATCAATAAGCCCTCTGCTCCCAATACCATTCTTTCCAAAAATAAATTCACCATAAAAAACCACAAAAAGCTTCCTCTTTCTATAATGTGTTTTAGGTTAACTACTTTTTACAGTTCGATCTTAATTCTTCTATTCTGTAAAATAAAGACCAAGGCTGGCATTATCACTCCTGCAAAACATCATATTTTCTTCCAAATTTCCATTAGGATTTATTTTTTCCTCCCCACTCATCTGTAATAATGCTTCATTTGAATTATAGGCCTAAATTACTCCAGAAGTAATTCAGGTACTGAACTGACCAACAGAAATTATTTGTAATTGGCCCAACTTGCTACTCATACACCACAGTTACATTTCACAACACATTCTACTCCCTCAATCGGAGATGCAGGGCTGTAATCTCTATCAGGATGCTGTACTGTTTCTTTCAACCATACCAGTGAATTCAAAAACACATAAAAATTATCCCCCTCTTTTAGCTGACTGCCCAATTACTGGAAAAGGAGTATCCAGGGGGTCCCTAGCCCCTGAAAAAAAATATGAGGTGTGTATTCCTGTCCTCCCCATCATAACCACAAGCCGTGCCTTTTCTGCTGCTAAAAACAATCTTGAAAGACTGGATGAAAAATTGGCATTTTCTGCATCAAAATTTTTCCTAGAACTTACCCAGGTCTGATTCTGAAAGGAGCCATTTAAAAGACAAACAATGAAGATTTAAACAGAAATGTTTCTTGAAAAATAAAGTGCTTCAGCTACCACTCCTGAAGTCCTTGTACCAAGTGTACTAAAGGTACTCCAACAAAATACATATTCCCCGGTTGGGTATTTTCAGCTTGTTTTTTCTTGGTGGGAGGGGCCCACAGTGTTTTTTAACTTGAAAAGCTTAATTTCAATGATTAAAAGAGATAATTACCATGACTGGGGAAACCACAAAGTGACCTGGATGGCATCTTTCAGTCCCAATGTATGTCTTTTTTAAACTTCTTATTTAAGTATAAATAGCCCACAAAGAGCTGCATTAAGATCTCTAATGTGATAAGCAACAGTGATGTCTGCAGCACAGGAAGAAATAGAAAAGCCATTTTCTGATACAGTGACTCTGATACAAGATACTCTTTTAGTATTTAATTTGTTATTTCAAATCATGTCAGATCTGCTCCAAGCTACATTCATTTCACAGCATTTGTATGGTAGCACAAAAGAAATTGGTTACATTTTTAATACCAATTAGATTTTTAATAGCTTTTCATTGGCTTCTTTTCACTGTCAGAATCAATTTCCTTATCTTAAAGATCATTATGACTATAGGCCTTTACTTAACAAATATTTGTAAGCTCCTCAAGTCTATTACGGACACACCACACCTATATTCCTGCATCTGTCTTCATGCTTACTCAACAGTCTTGAAATGTCACAGATGGGAACAAACTGGGATTGGGAGAATCATTAAAATCCCACCATCCATCGGAGAGGAAACAAAAAAATCTGCTAATGTCTTCATTAGGAAAAGCAAATGCAGCAAACCCATAGCAAACCTTGAAGTGTTAACCTGTTTATGCTAAGCACCTTGACACTTATTGAATTAAGATGAACAAGCTTGAAGCTTTTACCACTGAGAAGTTTGCAACACTTGGCAAAGTAATCTATCAATTAGATAAAAAATACAGTCAGAATTGCTCTGGCTAATAACTTGAAATGTTCAAGTTATAGCTTACACCCTGCATGTTAAACACGTCCTGTGCTTTTATGGTTTCTCAGAGTTATTACACATAAAAATCCCCCAGACTTCTAAAGCTTGTACTAGACACCTTACTTCCCTATATCCTTTCAAAGAAATCAGCCTCACCTACCAGAAAATGTGAACTACTTCCTACATACAAGAAAAGCCAAACACGGCAAAATTTGCATAAAAAGTTGTACTACAGGAACTAAGACTTTACTACTACACCTAAGGCCACACTTACACTTTTACTGGAAACAGCTATGCTCAGAAAAATTACCCTCATTTGTAAGCAGTTATTATGGGCTTAACTGCAAGCATGGACTTATAAAAAGGTTTATAAATTCTATTATTGCACATGTTGTTCCACAACTGACAAAACCAAGTTTGGTTTTCTAGACCAGTGGCCATTCCTTCCTCCCAGGCAGTTAGCTCTTTTAGCCCTCTTGACTCTTTCTCTTCTTAGATGAAAGCCTCAAGGCAGATGGACTTGAATGCTAATCAGTAAATGGACCCTATTACCTGTAATCCTTGACAGGACCTTCTGATTTAATATTTTTTCTGAAAGAAATCAAGTTCACATGCTGCCAGACTTCCCCATGATATGAATGAAAGGCCAGTAAATGGGAACAACTGGGAGATCTACTTAAAAAATAAATTTAAATCTTAGCTAAAACTGAATTGCACATGCAACCATCTAGTACACAAGTGAGACTTGCTAGCCAGTAACGCTTGTGCTAACTAATTGTCCAGCAAACACCAAATGTAGAATAGAAAAAGCTTATTTATATTCTCTCCCAGGGAGAGAAAGTCACAATTCTACAAAAAAAAGTGCAGTAACAGCGTCTATGTAATTACCTGACATTTCTAGTCTTTGGGACCTTTTTAAATACTCGGACAGTCATCGAGAGGTGATAGAATAGAAGGAATCTGAGAACAGGCAGCTTGATCACTGTGACTTCCATCCACAAGCAGTACCAGACAAAAGGTATAGGGAGAAAACAGCTCCAATACTTCATACAAACATCTATAGTCCTGAATTAGGCTATCAAAGCAGTAATTTTAAAACCTGAATGCAGAATACTTTCCCAGTCTCAAGGAGCTGTTTTGCATGATCACTGCTGCTGGCCATAGTTACCTCAAAGTTTTTTCGTAGATAAAGTATCTAATTATAGGGGTATAATTTATATACAATCCAGAAAGGAAACAAACCTCCCTTCTCCCCTTTTCCTTAAAACTTTAAGGTCTGTCTTCCCACACCCAGAATTGGGAGTGAGGAAGTAAGCTTTATTCAACCAAACAGGAACACACCCAAAACAGTTTTTTCCTTATATTCTATTTAATATATATCTGTATTAATGCTTTTGATTCCAGCTTCCTTACTTGGAGCCTTGCTGTTGCTGTTTACTTTTTTTTTCCCTTCAGCTGCAGAAGCATTGTTTCATCTACAGCAGAACAGCACTTTTTAGTCCTCAAACCCCTCAGACAGCCTAAAGCAGCCACCAGTGAGTCAAGAGATGCTTCACTGACCCCATCAAAACACAGTGCTGGTTTGTCAACCAAAGCAGGAGCTTCACACAAAATAGCAGAGATGCTCCCCTTTCCACAGCCAAAGCTGAGAACTCTAACATAAGTGCCTCGGAATATAACTACTGCGAACAACCCACTGACTCTGCTATTAGGGAGGAACAAGAAATTATTTCTATTAGATTCCATTAATGAACCCCACTCAAGAAAATAAACCTGAAAGAGTCTACGTAAAATTATGTAATTTTTGCAACCACACTTCTACCCTCAGATTTCATAGCCCACTGAATACATTTTATTTACAATTCTAACATTGGTCCATTGACCCAGGCAGCAATATGCCACAGAACATGGTTAGGCTATTTTGAGTTGTATTTTGGTGAGTATACATGAATGTCTTAAAAGAAACTGAATTTATTACCTCTGGATCTTAAAATTCTGGAAATGAAGGATGACACGGTATATAGCAAACATACTCCTACATGAAATGCGTCATTATATAACAGATCTCATGAGACTTGATAAAAAACAACATATTTTAGCACCCTTTTGCATACAAGTTTTATATAAAAGTAAATGTATCAGTACTACTGAAAAAATCAAATAAAAAAAATCTCACAACAGTGCAGCTTTATCTTTTTCACTTGCTTCTTTCCATTATCACTGTTGGGCTTGGAGCACAGGAGAAACACTGTTTTACAACTTCAGGGCATTTAACTGAGAAGGATCAACATTAGACAACTACTACATTTCGTATATCCTCAAACAAGAAGTGCCAAGAAAAACATGCCTGTGACAAGGCAGAAACCTTTTTTAATTCATCCTGTTCAGAGCAGACACAATAGTGCTTAGTTTTGATTTATGGTCAACACTGACTACTAATTAGCAGGATTAGAACTGAGATATTAAGAAGCCTGCTCTGAAAGGCAAGCTAGAGTAGTTTCGACAAGCTTGAATACATAAATTATCAACACAGTACAAGTCATAGTCATTATGCATAAACTCAAATATGCCCAAGAGCAAATAGAGACATGCTGAAAAAAAATCCTAAAAACCACCCCAAAACCTTTTAAAAACAGCATTACACAATAAGTTATATAAGTAAATAAAAAAGGGAAGGTTTTACTGCATTTTATACTGCAAAACTTATACTTTATATTAAAAAGGTCACCAATAAAGTATTCAAAAAAATTTTTGCTACTTTGTAAGACTCTTAAAAAACAGCCAAAACACAGAACCATAATTTCCATATCCAGGTTTTGTTTATTAAAAAAATACAAAATCTAGATCCTACTCTCAAAGTCTCTATAACTAAATGAGACTGGGATTACAGGTCTTGAAAGATCTAATGAGGGCAAAGAGCTTCAGAATAGCTTCCACATATTCTTTTGCATTCTTTTCAGCATCTGTAGTTCTAGACAAAGACTTCAGATTCAAGCATCCTTTGAAAGCAGCAAACTGAACCAACTGTTCAGCGACTTACAAGGCAAAAAGTGAGAAAATCCTTCAGAACAGCAGCGGTCAACACATCCATAGATTGACCATGAGCCAATGGATCCCTATATCTGTGCAAGAAACAATTCTGCACTTTTACAGTGCCTGTCTTTGTAAGACATGAATCACACGAGTCAGATGAAGAGTTACGCCGAGGATTACTGCATGGATTTAGTGGTACTTGATGACAGAAAGGGCAGGACCAAAACACATCTAAGGCTTCAACAGCAAACGCCCACCAGCTTGCATACAACAAAAGCAGCAAAAAAAGCTTCTGATGGAAGATGTACAGAGAATTCATGCTTTCAAAAATTCTCCAGGTTACAATATTCAGAGCACTTCCAAAAAGCTTAAGTAGAATATAGGAAATTGCATTAATTCTGAACAGGGTCTAGGCACAATGTCCCAGGCACACCTGACTCCAGACAGGTCATGAGCTTCCCCTTACAAATCTGCTTAGTAACAACCTGTAAAGTGGCAGCTCATTTATCCTAATCTTTTAGGTAAACATGGAACATACCACCTCTACTTCACAGGATTTTGCAGTTCCAAAGTGATCTCACCTCGAAGTTTGATGAAAAAATGCTGGGGTATTCAGCAGATTCAAGTTAAGAGAAATCCTTGCGGGGCCTGGGGTACCATCTGACAACCTCTTCTGGCACATTGCAAGAGGCTGAACAGAAATTTACCTGTTAGCAGATCCAAACAAGGAAGAAGGTTCGCCATGAGCCACAGCACTGTGCTGCTCCTGTCCACCTTATCACCAGCCACTCACATGGTTTCCAGTTCTTCAGCAGCACCCAGTGCTAAATCTGAATCATGGGATTCAAACCAAGAGGGCAGCACACAGCAGGTATATCTGTCCCAGTCACATTTTTCCACCTTTTTGTTCATGAAGATTTAATTACTAATTATTTTTGCAAATCAAAATTTACATCTCAACACTAAGAACAATACAAGAAGTTTCCTTTGTCTCCTGTTTTCACCTTCCCCTTCGGTACTTTCCCACTCTCACATCCAGCATATCACGTCCTCACTTTCTCCAAGAATAGCTCAAAGAACCACAGCTTTTGCTTGCTGCTAGAAGCAGATAACTCTGAAGCTATACATATGTTTTGACATATGCAGTCACTTTGTCAGAATATGTGGAAAGAGCTAAAAATGGGTTTTGAACAGTAAGTAATAAAAAGCCTTCCGGAAAAGGTTCAGAGTGCATCAACAAAAAAGCTGCAGCCAGAAACATCAGAAACAAGAGCACTACAATTTACTGGGCCTGAAAGAATGCTAAATACACTCAACAGTACTGCTATGACACAGCAGTTTGAACTAAAACAGGTAGAAAGGCACGCAAGAGACAGCCCTTGATCTTCCATTCTCAGAGTGACATGGAGACTGAAATATATTCAAGATACAATTTAACCAAGAAGTTACATGTGAACATCTACAGAAACAAAAACAGTCTTTGTAGTTATATCTTAGTCTTAGCTGGAAAATAAAAATTCCTCAGGATTCTTTAGGTTTATTTTTAATAATTATTTTAATGATACTTCATTTAAAAGCTTCTCAAAGTATCATGAAAACCTGACTTCACAAGCTGAGTTTACATCTTCCTGCATGTAACAGAATTTACCATAGAACTTCATCTACAAAGAGGCCTTATACAAAAACCAAAAAGGGGATCAGCAAATTGAGACTGCAGATTATTACAAGTAAGACAAACTGCACATTTATGCTTCTTTGTGATAAATAGATAACATTAACTGAGTTGTCCATGTCACTCAGATAATACTATTCGTATACGTGACAGCAATATCTGACATGAAAAAATCAGGTGTTTTAACAGGATAGATACTTTATGGGGAAATATATGGCAATTACTGCCAATCTAAATTGGGCATATACACCCACTTCTCTAAAAGGCACTGCAATCTGCAGTATTTCTGTGTCAAAGTTGATCTTTTATCCTTCTGTTGAGTTAAAAGTGCTAAGAGGCTCTCTCTTCTTACCCAAGAAGAGCCAGCCTCAAACCTCGTATGAAGTGTGTGGATAGTAGGTTTGTTAGAACAGTACATTTGGGTTTTTTTGCATGACCAAAAACAAGCAGCTTAAGATGTGACACTTCTCTAGGATGTGACTCTTCTACTTTACTTACAAAGGTGTAATTCTCAGCAGCTGGAGAATTAGGAAGCAGTATCCTGCTCCATATTAAAAAACTACAAATAACAACATGAAAAAAAGCAAAGAAAAAAAAAAAAACCCAACACTTTATTAATGTTTGGATATAGCCACTTTCTCAAGAAGGAGCACAATCCGTAAACGTGTTCCCTAAAGCACAAATATGAAGAGCACAGAAGTTATAAAAGGTCTCCCCAAAACCATCGAATGCAGTAAGAAAAGAATCGTCTTTACTGAGGCTACAGCTCTAACCTGAGTGCTTATTTTTGCATTTGGCAAGTTGAGGAGATCCTGACCTTAGTGTGATATATCTACATCAAACCACTTAGAAATATGCAAACAAGTAAAAAACACAACATGTTTAGTGAAGTAATGAAGCATGGTTACTGGGCTTTTCTTTATATTATTATTATTTCACTGCAATAATTTACTTATTTAAATATTAATCACATTCAACATGCATTAAATTGATTTTTTAAGCTGACAGCAGGAGTTTTAAGGAAACTGATAAGTACACATATTGACAAACGCAGCCTTATTTGAGTAAGCAGAAAAAGTTCTCTGTATCTGCCAGCAGTTCATCTTGCTAGTAACAGGGAAGCCTTTGTCTCCCTGCTTTTCAGCGACACCAAAAAAATCTCCAAAAAAAAAGCAGTAACATGTCAGTTTTAAGATGCTAGAGGAGTAAGATAATCAACTATGGATTTACTCACTAATTGCATTATCTTTTCTGTTGCAGTTTATTAAAAAGACTAACACCAAAAAAGGTCTTCACAATCTGCATATTCAAATCAGTGTAATTCAAATAAGAACTGTCATTTTATGCCATTTGATCAAATGCTAGTTTCTATTCATTTCCATCTATTTTGAGGCAACTCAATTTCATCTTTGGTTAAAAAAAAAAAAATCTACTTTTGGGTAAAATATTTTCACTTTCTCATTAACCCGATACTGTGAGTGGCCTAACTTCACCTGATTAGCAACTGCAAAGCATGTCAGGACACAAATTAACCACAGACAGATTCTAAAAGGTATTAGATTCACAAAGATTTCAGAGTCCTATCAAACTATCAACATCTTCCATCTTCCTGAGCTGGGAATGGGATAAAAGCATTTCTGCAATTCAGCCTTTTTCTGAGGCAAAAGAAAACACCTCAATGGTGAAACGACAAAGCTGAATGGCAAAGATACCTTTGCAGCATCTCACCCATATGATGAATCTCTACATGACAATGCTGTCTCTGGAAAGGCTTGGACTACTGAGTCCTTAAACTGATTTGACAGAAACATCTGTCAAGTAATTTTAATAATCAGACTGGAGAGCCTATGTTTTACCACAAATTCAAGAACACAACTGACACCAGACCACTGTCATCAAGTGTGACTCCAAAATGGGACCCTGCTTATTTTATCTAACCCAGCATCCTCCTCCTGAAAGAGGATAAAAGCAGATGTTCAAGAGAAACCACATGAAAGCGCTTTGAACAGTGGCTGGACCAGACGACTTCTGAGAGATTCCATCCAAACAATCTATTCCATGATTCTGTAAAAAGGCATGCAAGCAAACAGTGATGCTTCCTTGAAATATCACTTACCTCACAATGTTAATGGTGCTAGTTGACAGTGATCTTTATCTTGAACTCTCGAAAGCATGTGTTTTTGAAAAGTTATAAATAGTAAAGAAGAAACTATCAACAGCCAGCCCACACACTGACTTTAACTTTAAATTCAAATTTATTTCTCAAAAACCAAAGGCATGGACTTCAGTGAGGTACAAACTTCAAGCAAGAAATGGCTGCTTAACATTTATTTACAGGATGGCTATTTTGAAGCCTTTTAAAAGAGCTCTACAGATGAAGAGCCAAGAAACTGCAGGAGGCATGAAACTGGAGACCTCTTCATCCATCTTTACAGAGGGCTGTTTTCTCCAAATTAGTACCATGTCATGATTTCAGCTACTATCATTATGATGATCCTCCTTCTGATTTCCTACTTATCCTGCTGTCTGTACCTTTGCCTGGTCTTAGTCAGCCACTCAACACCATTTAATAGGCACTAGAAATACAATTAGAGCACTCTACACTGTGCCCTAAAAGCAAATTACTTCTTATAAATGAAGTTTATAGAAAAAAGACCAAATAGAAAACTTCAGATGAGTGACAAAATAGGGAGCAAGAATGGATATACAGATATACACATACACAATGCCTAGAAGTTTGTCTGTTGATTACATAGCACAATTGCTGCCTTGAATGGTAGGTCTCAACTCCTTTCTAATTAGACAGGTATATAAAAATGTTATGCAACTAGTTGTAGAATAAATGCATTTACTGTTACTTAAAGCAGAAGCTGGTTTTGAGTAGAACCTCAAACAGCCCAAGTATCTCCAAAGCTCATAAAATACTTCCTCTGAGTCAGTTTTATTTTATTCAGCTATCTCAATGCTTGCCATTTGACATAAATCAACCAAAGCAGATAAATTCACAGCCAAATAACAATTTGGACACTGTTCTCAGTTCAAACCACAGCTAAACAGTGTATAAAAATCACATCCTTTTGCTTGTTTTAGACTGAAATAGCTGTGATAATTCAAGCCAAACTGTTTCAATTTGACAAATATTTAAAGCTAAAATCTGGCCCAATCATCTAGGTCTCAACTAATTTCTCTGCATTCAGTCACTAAAAAGTATCTGATCATAGAATGACTTCACTACTAAACAACAGTGGCTAAAAGGAGCAAATTGTACAGAGCAAGAACAGTATTTCAGAAACACACCATGTTTTCCATCTCAAGAATATGGATTCAGTTTTTCAACCACTAGACAGTGTTTGTCTATTAAATGGATTAGTAAGCACCATGCATTATTGGATTAAGGTCTACCTGTATCGTAGCAGAAGTGGGTATTGCAAAATCACTGTCAGAAGACATTGCCCTGCAGTTGTAATTGGTTTAGTTTTTTAGTTTCAGTTACTCAGGAAGAAATAGAAGACAATACATTTCCTGGAAATAAATAATTCCAACAAAAATTTTACATACTCTAAGACAGTAATAGAATAAAAATTGAAAAATTCCAGCACAATTTTACAGAATAAGCTAATGTAAAATGCTATTTTTATTGATACAGTAACCTACATCTAGGAGGAGTATTGACAGAGCAACCAAGATCATGCTCTTCAAGGTTTGACTGCAAACTTGAGTTTCACTCAAGTTAATCAATGCATCATAAATGCTGCTGTCGTGGAGCACAGGTGGGGCGTGGGACAAGCAGCCTTTTGTCCTGCTCAAACCAACCTCTGCACTAGTTCCCTCCCAGGCTTCAGAGTACATGGAAACAAGGTGGCTGTGATTTTGTTTAAAGCTACTTTTTTCTCCATCAGAAGATGCATACTAACAAGGTCACCTCTGGCTTTTTCAGAGCCGACTGTGCCATACACCGGACTTATATAAAGAGATTATATGATTTCTTTTCATAACTACCATTGCTGAGACCACTGAAGAATGGTTAATCATAAACCTGTGCAAACACCAAAAAGGTTTTTACATTCCCCAAGTCTTTAGCCAGAAGTCTGGAGATACAAGGTTAGAATTTGGTGACCAAAATGTTCAGAAGGGACATGCCATTAAAAATAATTACAATAAACTTGAACATTACTTCATGTAGCTAACCTATAAAGCAAAGCACCATCACATTTCATCCAAGAGCCAAGAAAATTTGTCTTCAGGTCCTTAAAAATCCCCTTGTGTTATTTTTGTTATTCAGTCCTACGTGAAGAGAGGGTGTTTTTACTGCAGGGTATTCCATGAATTGCTCAAAGGCCTCTTTGACAGACTGCACCACTATCATGTAAAGCATTTTCTGGGATGACGAAAAGAAAACAAACCAAATCATCTTCAACAATGTCAGATGAAAATAGCTAGTAAGGAAAACAGCAGAGCAAAAAATAACCGGAAACTGACAATAAACTGTCTCATCCATCAAATCAAGGAAGAACAGATAGTAAGAGAGAATTTCTGACAGTAAAATAACGTCTCAAAAGTCAGCAAAACTACAGCTCCCTTTAAACTCTGCAGTGTGGGACAGAAACTTTAATAATATCTTGTCATCAGAAAAAATATGCAGATGTGAAGGCAAATTAATGGATCACAGTTTAACACAGAGAGAAAGTAAACGTTTTACAGATTTACATCATAAGGTCCAAGGAGACAGTTACAGATGAAATATCAACTAGCTCTTTACCAGATTATTGTATCACAGGTGAACCCCTCACATCTTTCATGAGCCAAACTTGGAATATTCCTGAGACTCCTCCCTACCATGCTTGTAAATACAACACATAATATTTCTATCTTGAAAGACAGAAGACACAGGCAATGTGTATGAAGGCAAGAACAACCGATGGATGTGTGCAGTGAATGCCCTTTGTTACTCCACGCCATTCGATCTTATCAAGCATCAGCAACTGCTTATCTGATAATTATATACTTCAGCAGTGGTTTGTTTCACAGTTGTTCAGTTTAACACAATGCTCATCATCCTGTACTGCCAAGTGTTGCACAGACATCCATCAACTTCTTTCCACTTCAGACCACTGAATTACTATTTTTTCACTATCTGAGCAACAGAAAATGGACCTGCAATTCTGGATTAGCCCATAAATTCAAAATTCAACATATAATGACCTCAGACCTCAAAACTGCTATTTTAAAAGGCACTGCCGTTTGCAGTTTGAGATGTCACCTGGGAATGCTCCAGATTCTTTTCAAAACCACAAGCTGTCACCTTATACAGAAAGCAACAGCACATATCCCAAGCAGTAAAACAGCAGAGCCAGATGCTGTTAGAACTGACACTTGATGTTTTTATCCAGCCCACATTTATCTGTGTCCTTCCATTGCATCGCTTCTCACTCCACAGAAGGCTGAGTTTAATTCCCTCAAATCACAGACCATTTTTGCCCCTCTGAGGAAGCCTCTGCCCCATGAAACATATTTGTTTAGCCTTCATAGGAGAAGTTTCATGAGCAGAAGGACCAGAATGATGCACTTTGCATTAACTTTTAACTCTGACAGACACGTGGTTCCAGTCCTAAGATATCAGAGCAATTCTGGCTTAAGGTTCCATCTATGACCAAAACCAAAGTTTCACTGATAAAAAGCAAGAAGTGACTGTTAAATTATGAAACCAGGACCCTCAAAAAAAACTTTCACTTCAAGTTTAACAGAGGGGAGGAGCTATATCGAATGGCATTGAATGGTATTATTACAAACTTAACATAGCTTAAATCAACACTGACAGAAACTTAGCACTATTCCAAGACAGCATAAGAGTTCTCAAATTTGTGCTCTTGGTAAACAGAGAAAAATCAAGATGAAAGTAAAGGATGATGAGAACTCAAACAGAAAAGAATAATTTGATTAAACAGTCAGCTTCAGCAGCCTTTCTCCCCTCCAACCACTGATAAATCTTAAACAGTCTGCCTTAAGTATTGCATTATGGTAAAAATTACGGAAAAATCCCATCAGATACACCATAAGAAGTGAGAAAAAATATTAGGAGATGCTCATTCTCCTTAATAAGAGAAATTCAAGACAAGAGTATGTTATAAGCTCTAATTAATCAGTAAATGTGCTCAGAACCTCAATAGAAAAATATCCAAAACCCAAAATGAAACATTTGCATATAACAGCCATACTACATAAAGAAAAATACTGGAAAAGGACAAAAAGCTAACTGTTTCAAATAGATTGACAAGAAAGATCTGAACTGACTGTTGTAAAATCAGCCAGAGGGAAAAATCATATTGAATCACATTTAATGGGTCACACAGGCTTTACTACAACTGGATATTTAGACCACAAATACTCCATCCAAGAATGTCACTTTGGTTACAATATGAACCTATTCCTTAAAAAAGTTGTCAGCATTTCTTGATACAGCAGGCAAGACTAACATTTTCAGCCAACAAGAAATGAGAAGCAGTTTTTAATTCATACTGCGCATTTATCTATACAAAAAACTGGCTCCTACTTTGAATCTCACTCTGGGCTTGTAGCAATGATGGCTTTAAAAACCAGAGCTGCAGTATGGTGGCACCTGATTATCCAGGGCTAAGGACTGGAAACAGTATTAACGTGGCTTCTAACAGGTCACTGCTTACAAGACGCGCAACATTTAGTTCACACCCTGCTCATGAACGTGACAGCTCAGCACAATCTGTTGAGTAGCATCAAAACAAGTGTTGGCCACCTGATAATCACCTTAAGAAGTAAAACAGCCATTAGTTTGGTACCTTCTCTAAGATGCGTTCAAGTTCACACATTACTAATTATCCCTGTTCTAATATCAAAATGCCAGACCCATTCATTTCAGCTAAATTATGACCTATAAACCTGTCATCAACAGGAACAAGGACCAGGTTCAAATGCTGATCTCACCATAATGAACAAGCTTACTACAAAAAATAAAATATCAACAGAGTAACTGTGTTTGTGGTGCATGTGCACACATATTTGGATGGGTAAAACCAGCAAGCACATTTTTATTTAGAAATAAAACAAAAAAAGTAAGGTAGGAGAAGAAAAAAACATCTTGAAAAAAATATTTATGTAGTTAGGAATACAGGAAAGATGGCCTGAAGACAGCTAGTACTGTGACAGGATTGATTATGTAGGGAACCACCAAAAAATCCACAAAGCTTCAGAAGGGAAGATGACACCTACACAATGCAGTGCACAGCCTCTCATTAGATTGTTTTTATGAAATTTCCTGAATTCATCTATTAGACACCCAGTAAAACAATTCACAGCATTTGTTATGAGACTGACAAGAAAACAATATATGGAATAGAAAAAAAAATTGTTTGCAACAGAATCATCAATCAAAAAAAAAAGCCATTTAGATTACAGGCAGATTTTTGCCAAATTATTGGTGTACATCCACACACTTGAAAATATAAGTCTCTTCCCATGTAAACCTTTGCCAGGAAACAAAGAATCCTAATAGATAAATTAGGATCTGACAAAAATACTGCCACATGAGAAACAGATCAGTTGTGTTTACAATCACCAAAGTTTTACAAAAATATTTTCTTTATTTTTCCAAGAAATATTTTAATATACTAATACTTGGTACTTAAGATTAGTTGTCAGAACTTGAGTCATGTAACAGTAAGCATCCAATAAGGAGTACCTTACTGTAGCTGGCTTTCATATAATCTACTCAAGAAGATTTGTATCCAAACACTTAATAAGAAAACAAAAATCCAAAGGCTCTTTAGAAGTTATCCAGTAAGCACTACAATTCCAATTAATGTTGTAATTGCAAACAATTAAAAAATGAGAATTGAAGATCAATCCTATTAAATGCTAACTTTAGTTCTGTTCATTAGAATCCTTAAGCTACTGCACAGAACGGAAAATGTTTACAATGAGCTTAACAAAAATTAAGTTTAATTTTTTTTCCTATTGAGTGATTAAAAGCCACTATGCTATAAGCAACTTGTGAAAGTATTTGCAAAGCTATGGTTTCTAGATAAGCTCAAATAGGTAGATTAACTGAATTTCCCTGACAATAAGTTTCAACAATAACCCATAGTAAAAAGTTTCTCTTTTCCATTAGGTTGTAGACTTTGTGCAGGTTTCTTTCCCCAGCAACAGAAAAAAGGAACAGCAAAATACTACAAAAGAGGCAAGAGCAGCAAGTATGTTGCCAACTGTAGTTCACTGCACTACAAAAGAATGAGGAGGGGGAAAAATAAGAAAAAAATCCATCCATAAACCAACAAAAAATATGAGAGAAGATTTTCTAACTGAAGCCAAGTACTGACATGAATACGTACTTCAGGCTCCCATCTGAAAGTAACTCACTGGAAAATCATGCAAGCCATGTAAACTCCCTGTTCAGTTACTGATCTTTCACATCTTGGACACGTATTTCTTCATTAAAGATTTTCAGAATTCATCTATTCTGCCCTCTCAAAAATTTTTTATCAACCTCTTTCCACAAAAAGCAGTGACAGGCTATTAATGAGGCATTACTCCGAAACAGAGATTACTCCAGAGGAGCATGTAATCTGTGGGCATACACTGGCTCTATTCTGAATTCCACCAGTTTCCAATTTCCTTTGGTTTTACCTCTGCCAATTCTCCTACATTCAACCTATTTTGCTTTGGCATCCCCATCAGATACATGTTAAAGCATTCAGCCATCAATTTTTATACTTTGTAGGCATCATCAATGGAATACAATAAATTACTTCCTTAAAGAATTCTGTAATCTTAAAAACAACCTTTTCTATATCTATACTTCATGGAAACCTCATAATCCTGTGAACAGAATCCCTGGAACTTAGTTTGATTTTTTATCTAGTTTTCTAAAGGAGCTATTTCCTCTATACTGCAACACTTGAACCCAGACTTCAACATTCCTTTATAGAAAAAGTACCCTGAGAACTGGAAGAGTGCTGTCTAACCCAGCCCCAGCCCACTGGCACAGCTGTACCAGACAGGCAGTCACCATGCAAGTGGCCCAAAACAGGCTGCAGCCAAAGACATACAATGGCACACAGGACAGTTTTCAGAGGATGAGAGAACTAGAGGAATTCAGGTATTCTGAAGAAGTGAACTTACAGGGGGAATGGAGGCAGGATACCTGCAACAACTCTTGCTGCTACTTCTCCATCACATGCTTTTTCTTTGTCAAAACAAGAGGACTCTATTCCAGTCCTGTACACCAGACTGCACTCCCCTGGCTGTATGCACAAGGCACTGCACACTCAGCAATGGCACTGCAGGATCCTAAGCAGCCAGGCAATGAAGGTCACACCAAAGGCCAAACACCTACTCAGATACTGTGGTAGTAGAGACACGACTGAAACCTGAACTAGGAGCACTTCAAATCACAGCAGATCAACAAGAACTGGCAACATCCCCAAACTGTTCCTACTTAGTTGTACTGCCCACACACAGGTTACTTTTCATTTAATTATTCTTCCTATCCTGTGATAAATGATTTTGTTCCTGGCATTAAAACTGACAGCAAGTAAAGAACAAGTATCTGTGAGTAGCTGAATGTCTTGGTACCACTGGTTGCCTTGATAAACATATTGCTTCAAGAAGCAAACAAGTGAAAGGGGGAATTCTAATCAGAACATGATCCATCACCAGAAGATACAAGTATTAAACCAATCCAAACTTTCTTCAGTGAACAATAAAAGCATTTTAAAATCAGGGTGTGGCTGCTGCTTTAATGTAATTTCAAGTCTTGCAAAATACAGTCCTTTTCTTTGCATCCATGCCAAAAAAACATGTTTAAACCAAAACACTTGAGTGTGCATATAATTACAAATGAAGGACTCCAACAACATTGCATGGCATTTTCCTTTCAGTTGTAATCTATAGGTTTATCTACAAGGCTAAATGAACAATTTGGAAACAAAACAGGCAATTTACTATAGGAGAGGTTTCAAAACAGCTTTCAAAGTCAAAGCTACCAAACAGTTGCTCAAGAACTAGGAACTGCGTAGAAAGGTCCTCTGGAAAGCCACTCAACTGTAAGTGTTCTGTACTTTGGAAATCAGATGACTTAAAAACAAAAAAACAAACTTAAAAGTCCAACTTCTAATCTGACTCACGAAGCTTGAACACTTTGAAATATACAGCTCTAGGAAAAGTCACCACAAATACATATTCTTAAGTACATAAGGTCTATAGGAGAAAGGAATTTTTAAGAATTCTGACTCTGCATCTACTTGGGCGTTGGTTCAAATCCCGTTACCAGCATCAGTTCAATACAAGAACAACAAAAGAGGGATTTCCTGACTCAGTGTTTAGAAGGAAGACACACTGAAAAATAACTATTTGTTCCACACCTCATATACACTACAGCAAAAACACACACCCACTACTTAAGCAAGTGTAATTATATTAACAAACAGAACTACAATTCCACAATTAAGACTTTCTTTAATTGTGAGTTACTAACCACAGTGGTATTACTTCTGGAAGTTTTCTTTTCTTAATCATCTGACATAGAACATGTACTTTCCTCCAAAAAACCCATACAGCAGAGAAATACAGAGAATACTCTTTGGATTTCAGACAGACTAAATATTTATGTCGAGTTCTCAAGTGTTTCAACAACTATTTTATACTTGAAGAGATTACACAAGATTATGAAGGAAGCAGGCTACCAAGGCAAACTTGACATTTTTTCCACTGCTGAGCTTCAATGCTTCAGATGTAGAATCAGTTGCTTTAAAGCACTACTTAAATGTCTTACTTTGAAAGCATCAAGAATGGAGCTCAGTTAATTGTACATTTTTGCTCACTTTGTCATAGCCTCAGAGGAGGTGCTTGTGAGTTTTTATTCTGCAAAACCAAATTGTTGCAGAAGCAGCATGATGAAAACTACTGCTTCGCCTTTGAGAATATAACTAATATGAAATACTCTCATGAAGATTAAAGACAAATCAATGAAAAATGATTAATAAGGAAAACAAAGGGCTATCTCAGTCTTCAGTTTCTCAAGAAAAGCTTATAAACACCAACAAAAGAATCAATACAATTTAGAGAAAGCAAACAATTTGAGATAGAAATGTCAAAATGTTTATTTATTATGGCTAAATATTATAGAGTAACACCAGTTTCTATTAATGTTTACTTTTCAATGATTTTTAAAACATTTGATATAAAAAAGGTATTTTGACATCCTCTTTTTATACTTGTATGTGTGTAGTTCATAATCACTTCACCCCTTAGCTGTATCTAATGTAAACACCATAACACCTGGAAATCAGCAACTACTTAGAGAAAAGAGCTTGCTAACATTACAAGCCTCAAATGCACCGATCCTACCAAGTCCTGACTCAAAAGAGCAAGTTATAGGACAGGAAACTGTCCACATGGGTCCAAAGCAATGCCACCAACCAACTTAGCTCAGGAGGAGAAAACCTGCTCCAGAAACCATTCTCTAGGCTACTCAGCAACTACCTGGCCTTATGCATGCCCACATTTAAAAGGCCACTCTCCAACCTGACTGACACAAAGAAGAGCAGGAAGCCACCACACACTGCTATGGGCAGCTCCATCATTCCAGGGCAATGACAGTAACTGGGGAAATACATATTTTATGGAGTACATTAACACTTTAGGCACAGGAAGTGTTCTGCCAAACTCATCTACTAAAATTCTTACCGGAAACATCAGATCTGTTTGATGCTGTACTTAATACTTGCTCCGTCACAAAAATCTTACACTGTTAAACTGAAAACAGAATTGTTTATACAGCAGTAGAAACACACACAATAGTACAACCATACTGGCATATTACCCCCAAACACTGCTCTGGTGAATTTTCATACTACACATTCCAAAGACAAGAAAGCTAGATATAACACTATGCACATCTATTAAATTTCTTACTGATAATTCCAGACTAAATATTCAACAGGAAAACAGTTTCCATACAACTGCATTAGCTGCAATGTCATGCCCCATGGACATCTGAAGAGAGCTGGACACAGATCACAGATCCCAAATACGATTTGTTTTCTGTTGCACCTGTTTAGCAACCACAAGCATTGTTTTTCTCTTTTTTCCTTTCAGAACAAATGGGTAACACGCTGACACTGAGTACCTCCAAATAAAGCAAGAGCAAGCAGATCAGGAGTTGTGCAATCTGCAGTAAAAGGTAGCCATGCACGCATGACTCTTACTAGTAGAAAGAGCAATAGAATATTTTAGATAATCTCCCAGAGATAATACATCCAGTATTCTTATTTTTCCAGCACTGACCATACACAGATAAACACTACATTCTAACTTTTAAACTTTACGAAGTAGATTATAGATAATTCCATTTACTATTGACCTAGGAGTACACTACCTTACAGAATGAATAAAGCAACAAATAATTACAATCCTAACAATCTACTTGCAGATTACATTACAGTGTTTACCAACACAAGTGATCAGTAATACACAAACTATTTCATCTTCATATCTAAAAACAAACACATTTTTTATGGCATACTATTGCCAGGCACTTAACTTTGAAACAAAATAATTTCTCTACCCCACCCCTTCCCAAATGTCCCCAGAATATGAAAAGATCAGCCATCATTTTGTTTAAACATTAACTTTCAAGTATCTGATTTCTACACTTGGGGGTCAAAAGAAGAGAAGTAGTGGCATTATTAATTTAGGAAAATACTGCCACCTCTCCTAGTAAGCTTCCAGACAGTGGCACAAATTTCCATGCAAACAAGTGCAGTCCTAGTAGTAAGCACAAAAATAGTAGATCTAATCAACTTTCCATTTTCAATCTAATTTTGGACCAAACTTTCTTCTTGAGGGTCACAATCTTCTACAGCTTTCCTAAATGTAATTGCTTTAAACTATACTACAGGGAAACAAGAGAACATCAAGGTAATTTTGCAGACTTTCTCCAGTTCTAACACATACCTACATCTACCACTTATGAGGACAGTTTCATCCTTTTCTCCTTTTTATTACCTGTAGATAGCAGAAAACTGAATTTTACTTTAGACTTAACAGTTTTGCACCAAATAATGAATTACGTACTTGCATGCTAGACTATAAAGGAACCTGTCAACAAGTTCCAAAAGAAAAAAGCAACTCTCAAATTTTAAAATTCTAGCTCACTTTCATAATCAAAATGTACATGATCTATACAATGAGTTGGCACCAATCTGCCCTTGATTTCTAACTCTGTCAATAATACTGTTCTGTTACATGTGACATGCGCATGAAGTCTGCACAAGGTATCCATGGTGTCGATGACAAAACAAAGCACTACCAAGCTAGCCAAATTACAAAAGATAAAGCTAGATGACAAAGTGACAGAGGGCCATTACAAAACACTTTCTAAACTATTTTTATTATTATTTTTCTGATTAGCAGGCCAAAACAGGGTCACATATCCAGGAGCATCAGTTACACACAAATGTACCTAACTCTACTAACATTCTACTATCATAAAAGTACTCAAAAGAGCAAGAAAAAAGAAAGAAATGAGATTTCCTAGCAGGAAAGATGACAAATTTGCATCATCACTGAAGCCTAAATCAACTGTTCTGAATGGTATTATTCATTCAAACTAGCAATAAATTCCCATTTACTGTAGTCCATAGGGAACAAACTGTTTACATTTGGTTTTCTTTGCAACCATATACACTAGAAAGGTTTGTTTAAATTAAAGCTTTGATTTTGTAGCATAGTTCTGTGGCCACAGAAGTACAGGATAGACAGGATTCTACTGCCTTATGTACAAGATTTGCCGTGTTGCACTCAACCATAAAAACAGTTCTTTTTTTTATTCAAATGAAAATCAAGTTCAAATTACTTCAGTCATACTTGCAAGTAGCATTTTAGACCAGACCCACACCACACTGTTTTCCTAAGACCATATGAACTATACAGTTCTCATCATTTATTCGTCTCCTCATCAACTTCCGGACCAGATGCTCTTTTTAACCACCCGAAATTTATCAGTCTAGCAGGGGAAGATCCCTGTTTTCTCCTGAGATCATGCAAAACATACTTACATCATCATCACAGATACTAAGAACTACATCAAAATATTTTTAACTATCAACACTAAAAACAAAGAAAGAAACTTACCTACTACCATGAGAGTGAACTCAAATCCTCTCTTCACAGACTTTCGGTAAACTTGATTTGGAAGATTTGCAAACCCCACATATCCTTCAAGGTTCTTCTGTTGCTAAAGCAAGAGATATTTAGGAAAAAAAAAAGTTAAAAGGAAAGCAGGTAATTTCTTAGTTGGCTTATATTCTTAGTTATTGAAATGTTCACTTCATTTTCACATTTGTAGAAAAGTGCTATCCTCCCAACCTCTTAACAACCCAAGCTGTCTATATTCATGACAGTATAATGAACTGCAGCAAAAAATACCTATAATTTTTTTTTTCTTTTGGATGGCCAAAAAACTGGCAGAAACTCAGGTATACTAGGAGTATTTTGAGCAAATGCAATTGCCATATTATGACTGTTTGCATAAGCACAAAAGTGAGCATGTGCAAACAAATTAAAACATAATCAACTTGGTACCAATGGCCATTTGAAACACAGGCCAGCAGTATGAATGCACCCTTTCCTATACTTGCAAGTCATGGTGGTACTGCCTCAACATGATGGGAACCAACTTGACACCTCTGCTTCTGTGTCACTCAACTGGAAGCCTTCATGCTCAACCCAGACTCACGCTAATGCAGCACGCCTTGCAACAAACTCTCCATACAGGCAAAACTTCACTTGCCTTGTACTCTAAAAAACTTACCAAAAATAGTGCCTACTGTGAAACAAGAGAAGAATTCTGGATGTTAGCCATTACTTCTTCTCACCACATTAATGAAAATGCTGGAGGTGCTTAAAATGCCTCCTCCTCACTGTACTAGACGCAGCAATCTTTCAAAGTTCAACTGTGCTACCTTTACACCACTCTTCCAGCACAATCCTACAACCGTCTGTTTATTAACGCAGCAGCTCTGAGGACTGTCTTATGAGACTGGACACTTTAGATATTTTATGAAGATTCTGAAAACACTTTCTTGAGACAGCTGCCTACTAAAAGCAACACAAGGCACTGTTTGTCATGGAGCAATGATTTCAGCCTTTAGGCGTTAAGTCCATGCAAAGTTGAGAGGATGTCATGTGATGGTGGTACTGCCTCAGTTTCAGAGTTTAAAAGAGCTGCACATATCCACACAGCTGAAGTGCTGTCTACAAGCTCAAATTCCCCTCCCTAAAATTATCTTCATGAGCATAGAGGAATTCTAAAAAATTATTTGTAAAACAATTTTTTACTGCAGGCACACTTGCCTCAGAACTTCTCTGTATGGGATACAGTATGGTTAACTTAAGTTTGGTATGTGGTTGACTCGTTTACTTTGAAATTTTTTCTAAAACTGATAGAAAAAGTTCAATGCAGTAATAACTCATACAATTTTTAAATTAAAAATATTTCTCTAATTAAAGTGAGGATATAAAACCACTATCACCTTTAAAGTATTTAATGCAAGAAGAACTAACCTCTTGGCAGTCCAACAGCACTAGTAAATAAATGGACTCTCTGCTTTAAGTCACCCAACTGATTTCTCCATTTGGCAAATAAACTAATGATCTCAAGCAAAGCTTGAGATTGCAAAGACTAAGTTAGAGGTTCAAGTTTAAATACTCATAATGCAACAAACGTTATTACTTCCCTAAATGTAGGAATCTTTGTGTCGGGTCATCAAGGAACTTTTTAGAAGAAGCTTTTTGTTTCAATATAGCCCTTGGTGCAGCTATCATCTCATCTGAAAGGTTTTAAAATATTTTAAAAATCAGCCAGGAATTTAAAATCCAAATATTTGTTTTCATTTTCCAATCTATTACTACATGTAAGGAATGGAATTTATCACAATCTAAAACCCTGAGCAGGAGCCAATGCTTCAGAGATATTACATGACATGCAGGGCAGTGCTTTTTAGGGTATTAAAGAGCTCCTTAATACCACATGTCCTTAATAACCATTAAGGATGTGGAACTCCTATTCATCCTACCAGATATGAAATATCTAATCACAGTCAGATACTCCTAATAGTTCTGCTTGTCAACCACCTGCATTTTTTAGTATCTACATACCTTTTCATGTGTGTCATGTTTACCAGAAACAGCTTACCCCCTCATTAGCTAATTCTTTTGCTTAAAAGAATGGGTTTCCATATAATTCTTGTTTTGAACTAAAGTTATTTCTTTTCTCTTCCCCTTTTTAAAGAGCTCCACACTTCGGGTAGTTCTACTCCTACAAACTTTTAGATCACTGAGTATGAAATGCTAAAAAAGAACAGATGGCAATTTTTGGGCTGTTTGCTCTATTAAATCGGTCTACATTAATTACATTCACAATTTTAGATAATGAAATATAAATGGTAATAACCAGAAAGATAAAGATGTATGAAATGTTACACTGGGCATTAATGCTGTCAGCATTTGCTGTCAATAGGGAAGAACCTTTTAAAAAACTGCAGCTGGATGCCAGATTCAGATTTCTGGTATACCAATTAAAACTGAAGATTTCAACATACTGGTTTTTAAATGGTTGCCTTTGTTCCTAACTTGCCACTTCTAAAGAGACCAAAACAAATTAGGAATTGAGTTTCTTTAATTCCTGCAACAGCTTTTAAAAGAACTTAGTACTTCTTTTGTAAAAGAATTGACTTCCAGTCTTGAACATAGTGCCAAATGAGATCTCATGCTAATACTTAGAATACCTTCCCCTTAACATTTATCCCTTCCTGATTTTCAACCAGCTGCCACCTAAGCTCAATTTTAGCTCATCTACTAAAAACCTAATGCTTCTTCTATTCCTGTATTAGTTATAAAACATCTGCATCAACATAATACTTACAGCTACTTTGTAAACAACACGTTTCCATCATTTTCAGGATTGATGATATCAAGAGAATACATCCAGAAGCAGTCCAGTAAAATGATGAACGTGAACCATTGCAGCAACAAGTCCATACAGGTGCAGCCACAATCCAGAGAGAGGAACAGGGGCAGTGTGAGAAAGAAAAGAAGAAAAAGTTACTTACATTTGATCAAAGTAACTCACAGTATTTTCCATCTAGTATGCTCAGTATGCAGCATTTTAAGCAGAATCACAGAATGGTTTGGGATGGAAGAGGTCTTGAGGAACATCTACTTCTAAAACCCCTGTCATGGGCATGGATACCTTCCACTAGGTGTTTGCTCAGGTCAGTTTGCTCTAAGCCCCATTGAACCTGACCTTGAGCACTTCCAGGGATGGGGCATCCACCCCTTCTCTGGACAACCGGTTCCACTGCCTCATCACCCTAACAATAAAGAATTTCTTCTTAAAAGCTAACCTCTGTCAGTTAAGGCCCTTTCCCCTTGTCCTCTCACTTCATACCCTTGTTAAAATTCCCTCTTCAGTGTTTTCGCAGGCCTCCTTAATTTACTTTGGATTATACATAAGACAGCCTAATTTCATGGTAACATACTACAAGAAGTCCAGCCATTTAATGATCAATACAGGTAGTTACACCATAGCTCTTTTTACTTCAGTTATTCAGTGTATTTTTTGTTTGCCATATGCTACCTGAACCTATAATGGGCTCAGAGGTGTTTCTTCTTCTGAGGTGTTGACTAAAATATGCGATCTAATTTCACCACACTCCTGCATAGTATCTTTATTTTAGTGTGGAAAATGTACAAAGATCAAAGCCATCATCACAGCAAATGTCTTCCAGGATTCTGTATTTCTAAGTCACTTCATACATTCAGTGAACAGTGTCAATTCACTTAATTTGCAACACTGAGCATTAGAGCACTGCTGCAACCTTGGGCACAACTGTCATGGTTCAACAGCCAGAAAATAAAGAACAAAGTCAGGAGCACAAGCTAAGTGTCTGTTCAACAACATCTAACTGTGCATGAAAAGAGGTCTACAACAGTTCTCCAACATGCCACTTAGAATACTCAAACTACAAAGCTGTATCACAAAGATCCTGTTTATCACTAAACATCTTCCCATGCTTGAGTATTTCAAGACATTGATACCAAAAAAATCAGTAAAAAAAAAATCTTAATAGCAAATTCTAGGCCAGCAGTTAAGATGCTTCTGCACCTTAATATCTCATTTTTAATCAATCCCATAGTCCCAGAGTCTGAATCCATTTTTAGAAACTTTACACTGTGATGGAAACTGCAGCTCAAAGTGGCACTGAAATCCCCCTTCTGCTTTTCTACCTATTGCAATATAAGCTTTCTGTTTTTACAGCCCCCTTTATGTTCTATCAGCATCCAGAGCCATAACAGCTCAGCACATTGGGTACACTGGTGCTGTACTCTTCTGAGAGGACAAAAAAGCAAAGCACTGCTGATCAATGCCAGTCCTTTGCTGTGCCTTGCAGAAAGGTGGCACAAGATGCCCTGGGAGGAAGCTCCTTTTTCTTTGGGAGGAAGACAGATGCACATGCAGCAGAACTGAAGCAAACTGTACAGGCTGGAATACAAATAATACTGCAGATCCCACAGGAGTCCCAGGACTCCAAGATTTTAATATCAACCACCTTAAGTATTATATTACTATCAGGTATCATGTTGCACATCACTACTTTCAACTGTGAAACAAGGTAACATCATCAAGCACTGGTTCACCAAGCGCACACAGGGGCCTCCTTCCCTGGACAATAACAGTACTATTTCAAAACCTATCATGCAGCAAGAACAGCCACATGGGTCACACCAAAGTTCCTGCCTTCAACAGCGGCCGGAAACACACATCTAAGGTAGCACATACAGCAGAATAAACAGAGCAGTGTTTCTCTTAACACCTCCACAGTCTCCAAAAGATCTACTTCGCAAGCATTTAGGATGGCGGTATTTCTTCACTTCAAAAGCATTTGACCAATTTCTCTTCCACACACATTCTTGTTATAACCACAAAAACAGCATCCACAAAAGTCCCTGTAGCAAAGACTCCCTCTGTACATTGTTAAAAGGATGACTTTATCACTTCAAAATCACTTCCTGTTAGCTTAACTGCTGCACAGTAGTATCTTCACTGGAAAACAGCCCTAGTCATCTAACATACTGCATTCAAAAGTAGCCATTTCATGTCTCTGATTGCTCCTGCTGCTCTTACATAACTCTGCTCTGGCTCTGTACTCTTCTGAAGAGGCCAGGGCAGGAGCTACACACAGTATCCAAGAGGCAAAACACAGATCCTATGTCTGATCATGTGCTATCTCTTACTCTCTGATCCTTTTACCGATTCCCAACATGTAACTTACTTGACTCCTTCCAAGCACTGAGTTGATGACACTGTGAAGTGTACACAAGACCTCACTCCTGAGCTTTAAAAAGTGTTCACAGCTTGTCACTGAGCATACCGCACAGCAGTTCATGTGTATCACTTTACGTTCACCCCTGATGCATTCCAGCTATCATTTTATATCAAGTCTTCTAATATTTTCATGTTCTTGTAGCTGTCAGCCATCTCCAATCTAACTTAGCACAAATGAAGACAAGCCATACAATTATAAATTTGGCCTTAGATGACTCTCAGTGCATCCACTCTGTGTATTCAATGTTCCTTTAATCTACATCTCCCTCAAGCAAAATGTCACAGCCCACATAAACCAGCTGCAGAGCTGGTGTTTTTGGATCCATCATCTGAATCAATGAATTAATAGCCAGCAGCAAACTGCTCTAACTATGCAAATGAGTGAAAAGAGAAACAAAGCATCAGTGGCTTCCCAAGCAGTTCTAAGGGAGATCACTGATTTAAAAAAAAAAAATTGTTTCTTTTTAAATAAGTCTATCATCTTTGTTATTGCCCAGACACTGTAATTTACATTTCTCCTTTATTCTGGGATGACTGTGTTCAGAAATGATAAATTTAAAGTCATTCTTCAGGTATTACCATCTGGGCCAAAAGATGAGAGTCTCTGGACTAGGGTCCAGTGCCTGACAAAAGAGCATACCTTATCCCTCTGATCAAAAGGAAATGGAAGTCCAAGGTGAGCTAAAGCCATTTTTTACCTACATGATGTGCAACCTGAGAGTTCAGCTCACACTCAACATGGCTAAGTGCAGCTGCTGTGCACTGGTAGCAACCAACAGACTCTAATATGGTGTTATGAAAACTCTTTGAGGATTTATGACATAGCCAAACTAGCAGCAAGTATTAATGAAGACAGCTGGAGAGAAAATAGAAGACCAAACAGAAAAGCAGTGTGACATCAGAGAGCCACTGTCCTTTCCAATCAAAGCTGGCTTTAGCGCTTCTCAATCAAACTTACTCTAAGAGAGAGAAATACTTATTTTTCCTCTAGTCACCTCCTAGGAAATACTGCTTTTAAAAGTACCCAGAAGTATCACAGAAAACCGAAAAATTGTTGAAATCTGACCACAACACAAAGTGATATTGGAAAGGGCAGATACCCTCTGCATTTGGCATATGATAGCAATGTTTGCTGTCATCAACAATGAAAAGAAAAGCTGATCATTCTTCACACATTTCACACAGCTGGAACCAGGAGCACCCTCTGAACACAGAATTTTTTTCTACGATTTACATTTGCTATGGTGTCAATTTATTTTGGTAAGGTAACTAGACGTAGGGCAAGTTTTCTTTATACACAATTTACTTTACTCAGTGCTGCTAAAACACAAGAATTTGCACCAGCTCTAACAATGATTTCAATAATTAAAATAGTATTTTTAGAACTTTTAGTTGAATTTCGGCAAACTCTTTAGCCACAGTATTTCTATGTGATATCCTACAACCATGCTGTGAGTATGACCAGTTTGACAGTTTCTGGTTCTGTGCATAAAGGCTGAACTATAAACACTGTTTACTTCTATTTCCTCCACTATCCTTGACATGGTAACTTTTTATTTTCTTCTTTCTGACATTGCTAGTTACATGAAGTCTCCACAACAATACAGACAAGCCTCCAACTCTTGAAAGAAGGCCCTACCAACATCTTCAAAACCCCCTTAAATTTTCTACAGTTTATCAAACTTCGCATTTTTTCAACTTGTCAATATAGAGGCAATACATAAAGAAAACAAGTAAGACATCTCCTCCCCATCTTGTCCTCTCACATCTCAGAGACAGACAGCAACTGCACATCTTGCAACTTACAGTTTTTTTACTGCACTCTTAAAATAGAGGCTTCAGGTAGCAGTATTTAGTGTAATAACGTTCTACAATCCATGAGCACTTGTTAAGATAGTATGTAGTACCTTAGCATTGACTGTTTTCTCTGCAAAAACCCTTAGGATAAACACAATCTATATTAAAAAATAGCAACCAACAGAAAAAAACCCAAACAACAAGGGAATAAAGTATGGAAATAACAATGTAAAAGGGAAACTCATCAGATCTATTTGCAAAGTTAAACTTAAGACGAATATCTATGAACACGTTTGTCCTTTCACTATTCAAAGTAAAGTAAAAATATTTGCTGGGTCAGTAACATCTTCTGTAATTTGCATGGCAGAAGTCTAGCACTGATGGAAAGGAAATGAGCACTTCTATTCCCTCAAACAGACATCAGCTGCAGCCTTTCTTTGTAAGACAACAACTTGATTTCCAAGTGTGAACTGAGGGTATGGCCTACATTAGAAAAAATAAAAAATATTTTCATAAAGAATTGAAAAAAAGAAAATCCTTTAAATGCATAACCCCAATTAAGAAATGAGGCTCTCTTTCATTCTCTAGCAAACTGAATAAGTCAATAAGTAATAATTTCAAGCACTGATCCACTGAATGCACTAATTCAACTGTTCCTCAAAATCTCACTAGGCATAGGGAGTGAGTATAGGCGAAGAATAAGCTTTAGGCTTCCCTCTTTTTTCCCATATCAGACACCATCATCTGGCTTATTAAAAATAGTGCTGAAATCCATGTGATGTCCAAGAACAAAAGGATTCTGCACTGTATAAAGACCAGAAAGAGTAGATAGCATAATCTGTCTGTTGAGCTACAGGCAGCATGTCCAGAAGGAAAGCAGAAAACTCCAATGAAAAACAAACAGGATGTAGTAGGCACACTACTAAACCTTAAGTTGTCTAGTAAAAAGAAATCTGAGAGACTTCAGAGCCAGTGTACAATAAATATGCACAGCAGCTATAGCCAACACAGCCAGAGCTGCACTTCTCTGAGCAGCCAAAGTGCAAGAAAGCAGACAACTAAAGGAAAATGATGCCAGTTAAGTATTTAGAAAAACATAACTAACTACAGATAAATGGGGGGAGTGAAGGGGCAGAGCAGGAGGAAGGCTGTCAAACTATAAAAGCAGGCCTGTATAACTAAAACATACAATATTAGAAAGTTCTACCCGTGATGACTCTAGAGAATTATTCAGGCCAGCCACACACATTGACATTTTTTTTGTAATAGTTCAACCTCAACTAGAATTAGCTAGGCAATTAATTCCTTGAAAATAAAGTGAATATTTTTTTCATTTTAGATAAAATTTTAAAGTAGAAGAATATTATTTAAAAGCTTCTTGAGTGTTTGTGCATTTTCCCCTTTATTCTGGCTTTAAAAAACCCCTTAGTCTGCCTGCAAAGAGCAGCACACAAACCACCATCTCACAGCAACTTGCATCCAACTGAAATGACCAACTGAAATCACATTTGACAGTGAAGTGACCGATTATCTTCCACTCTATAAAGTCAGGGTCGAAATGAAATGGCAGCTGGGGACCTCGTGCCAAGAACAGCATCAGATCACGCAGCATCAACCACACATCACTTGGTGCGTCGATCACCACCGTTAACCTCCCTAACTCTTCCTCCTCAGTTTTGCTGTCCTTGAATGTTTATTCCAATGCAAACACTGAAACAAGGGCTGAAGATACAATAAAACAAAAGTATTAAAAACACCCAAAAAACCAAACCCAACTATGGAAGATCACTGGATACAAAGCCTCCAAGGGAAAAAAAAAACACTAAACACAAAAAACCAACTCCAACAAGAATGAAAACAAACTGTTATTCTACTTCATATTTAGCATGTCTCATGTCCATTTAGTTTGTGGATATTTCCCAAAAGACATGTAAATAAAAGATTTTAAAATCATTTTTAAAACCCCTAAAAAAACCCAACCAACCAATATCAAAATGGTGGCATCTTTCAGACAATTTTATCTCACACTACTTTCATCGTCTATGACATCAACTAGACTGTGGTTTTAAAAAGAGCCATTTTTAAGGAAATGGAAATTCTCCCCCAAGTAGGTCAGTGCCTCTCTCTACATGGAGACCATTTCGAGTCTCAGCACTGGAACCACAGAAGGAAAAAAGCACAGTAAGTATTAAGAAACAAACTAACATGTTATGCTGCAATGTATCATTTAGTTCCTTTGCCATATAATTTTTCAGTTCCTTCAGGTTCACCCTAACATTGCATTTTCCTTCAAAATTTGCATACAGATTGATCAGTTAACTGAAAGATTCAGCAGGTGACAATCAAAAAAAAACCAAAATGGAAAAAAAAACCAAAAAAACAATGCAAGAACAAACCCAAACCAAATGATTCCCCACACCAAATCTCTGGGTGAAGCAGCAGCAATAGCACAGGTATCTCATACAAGCCGAAGCACAGAAGTGAGTTTCTCAGGAAGAGTAGATTGCTGCAATCCAACTGGCAATATTTCAACCAAGGGACTCTGAAAAAGGCATTTGCAGGTGTGCACTTTGCACTTCCTTCTGTTTGATGCCTGGAATCCCCACAGAAGTGAATTCCCCAGCAGCACATCCCATTCTCCTTCCTCATCAAGCAGCTGTAAGGATGGCAGGACAAGAAATAGCATTATTACAGTTCTAGCCCAAAGGGTTACTATCAGATCTAGTAAAATTTCCTGAGCATGTAGGTGCAGAAATGCTAATGAGAGGTGAATCATTCATTCAAAAATACTCAAGTACATTTAACATAGTCTAAATGAAGTGTGTTCCCCTTAAAGAGAGAAATTACAGTATTTCATCCTGTTTCTTCTGTTAACATGGACAGTTCTCATTTGAGAAGTAACTAGGGTGAAGGGCTTTTACCATACATTTCTGTATGGAGGATGCAAATCATTCCAATATGGAAGCCATCTGGTTTTCTGCATATTCATATTTTCCTATACTAGTTTCTATGCTGAACTCCTTACGCTCTGCCATAGAAAAGCTGTCAAGAGTCCTGCTGGTTTCACCATGATAGATATTTTGAGCTAAAATCTTAAGACACATGTCCCTGTTTCCCCATAAGAGCAGATTTTAATGATACCAAAACATAGACTTTAGGCTTTATAATTTTCATGATATGCTGAAATCATATTTTTGTGTTTCAATACTTCTACTGCAAGGTTCATCAAACCTTGAGAGAGGTCCGTAGGAACATTATAACATTACTAATACTTAGAGAATTTTACCTTTTAACTATTTCCACACTGAATTCTCTATTTAGAATATAAAGAATTCGAATGAGACCAAGATTATTAAAAAAAGACCCAGGTGTTATTTCAAAGAATTATGCCAAGTCAAGTATTAGAAACCACTCCATGTGTTAAATTTAGATGTTATGAAACACAGCTGGCTGGCTGCATTGTTTTTAAGTATCTTTATTTTTAAGCTAGAGAGATACCACAGAAAGATAGCTCCCATTATAATGACTGTGTAAGGAAGACAGTAAGTAAAAATTCAGAGTGTTTGCCTGTGAGTTGCAATGGCAACTGATACAAAGAATGGTCCATATCTACAGTAAAATTTACCACCTAAGTTTAATATTAAGACAATTACAATACAGAGTTGAAAAAACTACCATTCATCTGCAAAATAGGTTGGCATTTAGAAATCCTAAAGTTTTATTTCATTTACTCTATGTCAAAAATTTTTAACTTGGTGTTTACTGCTCATGTTTTTCAAAGAGGAAGGCAACGCATCTGAGAGCAACCAAATTACCAGCAGTCAAACTGCTTTGGATGACAGAACTAAAGACTGTAAAGAGTGAAGCCACAGCTGGATTGCAAACCATCCCAGTGATTAACAGCACCAAAGCTGTTGGTTTCTCAACTTCCCAAATCCTTTTGTTTTTGGCTTTAGTGAGGAAGCTGGCTGTGAAGAGCATGCATTACATGGTCCAACATGTACACCAGCCGAGCAGCTATCCTGCATGATAAGCCCTGCCAAATTTTCAAGTGGGAGTTAAATCCTCTCCACACCTTGCTGCCACACCAGAGTACTCAGCAGGCAAGATGCACAACCAGAAACACAATTCAAGCAACAGGAAACCCAGGATCATACTTGATGCCCACAGCCACAAAGAACTGAACATACCAAAGAAGAGTCACGTTTACCTAGGGGGACACTGGAGACCTTGCAGGCAGATCACAAGGCTAGGGGTAAGTGAAAATCATTCAGCGACCGGGTTAGAGGCCACCCATTAATACTTCTTTGCAGAAGCTGTGTCTTAATCACTATCAAAGTCTTCTTCAAATTAACTCTTGCATGTGTTTGGACAAACAACACATCAGTGACCCTTCATTACTAACACAATGACATTCAAACAACTTAATTTGGTACTGAGAATACTGAGTACTAATATAATTTTGAGCTCCCCAGCTGAAAATTTCAACTGTTCAAGAATTCTGAACACAACAAACCTCAAAAGACCTTCTACAGAGTCCCTGTTATTAAAGACATGAAAAGGAACACCACCACCCATCTCAAAAATTAACTTGCTAAATTTGAAACTGCTGGTAAGGAAAAACTCCCTGCTGAAATTCCCAGCTTTCCTTGCCACATTTTTATGGGATGGGGGCTCATTACCCCTACCTTTTCCTGCCTTCAAGCATCTTCTCTGAACTTGTAACATTTAGCCATTTTTTCTTTAAGTGATTGAAAGGGAGATTATTTTTATTCACAATCTTCAACTGTACAACAAACAACCACATACTATGATTTTTGCCTCAGTCTCTTTAAGGTCTTGTTCCTCATTGTTTCAGTCTCTCACATAGGAACTGCAGGTTCTTTCCACTGCTCTGAGAACTCGCTGGTTTGCAGATGCTCACAGAATTGCAAATAAGAGCACTGAAGGTCAATATTTGGCACAGCTGAACAGTAGGAGGTGACTGCAAACTTCAGTACCATACTGCAGCAGTTTGCAGTCTATTCTCCTCTAAGTTCTCCCTCAACTAAGTGCTACAAAAATAAAGAACACAGAAGGCAACAGGGTGGCTTCCCTTTAACCATCATCAAGGGATTACTCAGACCTTGATTTCAAACCATCTGGCAAAGCCTCCCAAGAAGAAACTAAGATAAACTTGAATCTCTTGGTTTGTTAACACACCTCTACTAACTACAATTAGGACATGTTTGTTCCCAGAAGCAAGGGATGGGGAGAAATAAGAGGATGGGTTTCTCGGCATCAATCTACCTTGGAAATTTTCACTGTCCCAAATGTGAAAGCATTAAACTACATTTAAGCCAGCATCTGGAATTTTACTACAGTGCATATTGGTAAGATCACACATTCAGAAAAGCCTCTGCTGTCAGAAAGCTTCCAGAGAATTACATTTCTCCAGCAACAGCTTTTAATGCCTCAAAACTGCCTTTTCTTTTTTTCTTCTTTGTTTTTTTTTCTTTTATAACATGAAGTCAGCTAAAACTGGTATCTCAAGATGCCACCACAATCAGGATCTGGTCATGACTACAAGACCCTCTGCACTGTGAGATTTCTGCAGTCATCATTAATGAGGGCCTTAGTTTTGCAAATCACTCTAGAAAAGTCCTAATGCTAATATAGTATTACCATAAATGTCAGAGGCAATGATTCAACAGCCTGTAATAAAAAGCCTCACCTCACCCATTCAGTAATCAAGGAGTAAGCAACAGGAGCTGAACAAAAGCCATTAAACTTTGCCCACTTGTGTTTATCTTCAGGTAAGTCACCAGCTCTCACCAAGGGGAGAGTACCACATTCTCAACCACTAGCACTAATTCCTCCAACAGGATAAGAGTCTTCCTCCTTCCCTATCTCAACCACTGGCAGAGTGGAAATAAACAAGTTGAACAACTAGATCAACTACCACATATCTCAGCTGCCTTGGGCAGACTAACACAGCAATTGCCAGCCTACTTTACGATTCAATGTTTGGGTGGGAACAGAAAATCAAGCTCTGTTCTCTTTGCAGCAGTGCCCTGTTACACCAGTCTGAAGCATGCACTAACGAAGGCTCCATGAATCTCTACTGCCCAAGTGGTTGGCTGGTTCCACCTCTTGCCTGGAGCCCACTTGCATTTCTTTTTCCATGCCAACACTTCTGTGATCACATGGTATGAAAGGTTCAGGGAGCTCAACTAATAGAAAGAAAAACCATTTTGAAGAAGAAAAAAAAGGCAGACCCTTTGAGCTGAGCTCCATGAACTGACTCACTATTGGGTTGTAGAGGCACCAGGGTGGGCAGAGCAGCAGAATTGCCTCCTTTCAAGCAGCTGGCCAACAGATTCACCTAGGATGAGCTCAGGCTGCCCTCTTATCAGTTCTGATAACTGCACATCGAACAAGTGAGATTAGCTCACACATCCAGCTGAAAACTACTCTACTGTAAGGTTCACTTTCCATTACATCAGCAAGCTCATCTAATGAACCATATGAATATGAACCACCATATATAATCACCATATGAACACTGGAAGTTTTCCTACACTGTGCGTAGAAAACACATACAATCAAGACAGGATTTTTCAACTGCAGTCCAGTTACATATCAGTCTAGGCTATAAAATCACATGGTAAGGTTCTAACAAAAGAACAAAAAGGAAAGCAGAGGACACTGCTGGGCACACTAGAATTTCCTGCACAGTGTGACAGAATTACACATAAATTAAATTAAAACACTGCAACTGGCCAACACTGGAAAAGGTCTGATTTAAGCTTTATGTTAATGTTAACTATTCTTGGCAATTTTGATCACTTCACTAGGTCAAGTTTCATTTTATTTAAAGTTCAATATGAACTATTACATGAATGGTACAAGATATAAAAATAGGCAATATTTAATGCATTATTCTTCTAAGAATCTACCTGTCCATAATTCAGTGACAGTCATTGGTAGCAGTACCACCCTTCATGCCATCTTACATTTTTCGCACATCAACTCCAATGACCTACAATGCTTTTTCAGACAAATGTCACTCCAGAAATTCTGCCATCAAGGACTTCAGCTGCTTTTCTGAAAGGCTTCTTTGTAATAATATCACTGTATGATAGCCTGATTTCTGCATATATTGAAACTGTTTTGATTGGAATTTGATAAACTACTACTTCGCAGGTCAACATTCACCAACAGTGTTGAAGAGCACACCTCATATACCTAGTTTGTATTTCTATTTTTCTGGTCATTCTCTGTCATGCTTTACACCACAGCACTGGAAAGAAGCCTCATATGTGGCATTCTCTGCTTTAAGAGCACACTTCTGAAGACCACTGTCATCCTTTGATCTTTTCCATCAAACAAAAGAGCAGTCTAAAGTAATTTTTTTTTTCTTCAGGTCTCACATCTTTTTTGAGTATGATGCAATCTTTCCATTTAAAAAGCTCAATTTTAAAAATGTCAGACCAAAACTATGTGCTGTATCTTAATATTGATCCCCCTACAGCTACAATGGGTCATGGGAGGAACCGATCTACCTAATGTTTTAATCAATCCTCTCCCTGGTTGTAAGTCAACACCTTAAGTATCCAGATTTAAAATAAAAAATAAGCACACAACTATTAATAGCTTTAAATAATAAGAGCAATAATAGTAATAAACAAAAAAAAAGGCAATTCAGAAAAGCTGTATCTGGACATGTTATTTTCAATGTTGACCAAAAAAATATCTAAATCTTCTGTGCCACTAAGAAATAATTCAGTTCTATTTTAGTTTAAGTGCTTCTGAATGTAACACCCAGAGTGATACTGTTCAGCAATACTGCTCCCAAAATTATTTTCAAATGCGTACTGAGCTATCACTGCGTTAAATGACAGAAACGTGGTGTGAAAACAGCCACACAAAGAGCCATTTGAAAGTAAGATACAGAAGTATTCTGTTCCCCATGAGTGGCTTTAGTAAGGGCTACTGGGCACTGACTCTGAGCAGCAGCCCTGCCAGCCCGTGCAACCAGCAGGTTCCTGTAAGGCACATCTGAAGCATGGAATCCCACCGATGCACAAAAAGCAAAAGATTAAGTGGCTTTTGGGGGAAGGAAGTCCAGGACATACATCAGAACAAGGTTTAGTCAGGTGTCTGTTTTACACTGCTCTAACTCAAACTCTGTCAAAAGGAAAGTGGATACATATTGGCTTCTGAAGTGCTTATGAACCTACTGGCTACTTTTTGATTTTTAATGTACGTAAGGATGCCATGGCTTACAGGAGTTTCACAGCCAGGTCCACGCAATGAAGACAATACCTGGTTTTACAGGGCTGCTGCATTAAACCAAGGTTATGAAAGTAAATACTGACTTGATTCTTTCCTATTTAAAAAACCCCACAGAATAGAAAAGAGATACCTGATGACATTACAGAGTTATCAGTATGCAGCCATTAAACCAGGACTGGAAAAAAATTTGACTCATCCCTGATATACATGAAACTCACTCTGGCAAGGTGAACAGGAAATCAATCACTGGTTTCTGTGAACGATGTTCCTGGCCCTTGCAGTTGAGAAATGCCTTTACCTTCCTTGTACCCCCAGCCCCACCTCTGCAAGACATCTATGCCACAAACATCAGCTCAAGACATTCAAACCCTCCTAGGGAATAGTTTGTGACCACCTACAGTTTAACACTACCCCAAATTTGAATTACTAATTTAAACGAGGCTTAACTAAACTACTTAAATGGTGACTAAATGCCATTCTAATTACAGAGCACACATTTGCAATTAACTAGCTCATTTCAGGAGCTGGAGCACCAACTTACAGAAAACAGAACGTCGCTCATACATACACATCTCTGGTCTAGACAGGTTAAGTGAACAGTCTGGCAATAAACTGAAGCTAAAAATGTGTGTCATACTACAGTCCTCTCTCCTACACCTTCTCTGAGGCAAATTTCCCTTCACTGAATTTATGTTTAAAATGAGGTTTTGAATCTGCAGCTATTGTATTTTGTAAGTAATTGTTGTCTTAATGGATATTTTAAGGTAGTAATATAAAAACACCACTGCAGCAGCACTGAGCTACTACGCTACTAGAACTGAAGAAAATAAAGCACACAAAGTATGAGCCTGCCCCATGGAAGAAACTAAATACCACTAAGTTGACAGCCAGTTAAAGAAAAAAAAAAATCTGCTGTGCACGTTTAGACATTTCTATGCAAGAAAAAAAGCAAAACCTCTTGTATTTTAGCTTTCAAAGCAGACAAATCTGACATTTCATTTCTGCACATGATAAACAATCAGGTTTTTATCCAAATACACAGAAACACACATGCACTGAGTATGTATCTGAAGCACTGTTTTAAATGAGACCAGTTACTTGTCCTTATGGATAAACAGAAGGAAATGCTGTGAGTTATTATCAGTCACAGATGATATGCACAGTTCTTGTTACATCTGCTTCAATTTCAAAATTACTTAAGTAACAACCCTGTCTTCCATAGTAGCAAACACAGAACAGGTGACGCTCTTGGATTCCAATTCAGGTTTCAACACAGACAAGGTAGTAATTAACCTTTAAAGCAATGGCTTCTTGAAACCCACTCTCCTAAGGTAAAAATTTTCTATTTATTGGTTTTTGCTATTCACGAGTCAGCTTAAAAAAAATCCAGTCATCCAAAGTCAGATTGAATTATTGCTCTTATGTTCGCAAATCAACAACTAAAAATGCTAGTAATCCCACAAACTCAGCAGGTATCAAGTGAAAGATGCTAAACACTACACAAAAATACATCTTCACTTATTTCCTAACAATTCAGCAGGTAAAAACTTTATTATATATACAGAATTATAAAGAAGAAATAGGATTAGTTTGATATCTCAGAGAAAGTTCTAGTCGTTAAATTACCAATTAGCACTGAGAAGCTATTACTGCAAAAAAAAATCACTTCCATAAGAAGGTATAGTCTACCTTTTAAGCCTAGACATACAGTAGTGGCCCATCTAACTTTCATGGAACTAAACCTGCATATTTTGGTCATGATATTAATACAAACCATAGGTATTTCTGCACAGAAGAAGCATTTCCTTCACTGAGCACAACCTGAAACCACTGTCAGTTAGAGAGAGATTACAATGGCCAGGAAAAAACATTCAGTGAATGGGTAGTTCTGACAGTCTCCTGTTCAGCGAAATTTCATCTGCAGGAGGCGGAACACAAACTGCACGCAGAAGATTCCTGAACGCTGTCTTTTCTTGGAATTACATTTGCACATAACTGGTTCAGCGTGAAGCCAACGACTTCACGCTAAAATAAGTTTAGCTGCTTTTCCTTAAGTCGCCCATTAAAAAAAAATCTTCGTGCATAAACGCCCCTTTTTCCAGCCACCCTCCTGAAACACTAAGCACCCCTCCAATTTATTCTGCAAGACTGGTTCGCTAAGCGAGCGGATCAAACTCAAAAAGGCGTTTCATACAGACTCCCGGAGCAGCTGTTCGCAAATTGTAATTTCTACTTTCTCCTTTTTACAAACGACCGGCCGAAGCCCTCTCGGGCTGCAGGGACACGGGCTGGGCCGGCGGGGCAGCGCGGGCGGGCGCTCCTGCAAGGGCCAATAAAAGCCAGACCCAAGCGAGATACAGCCCTCCAAAAATGCCCTAGAGAGGGAAAAAAAAAAAAAAAAAAAAAGGACAAAAAAGAAAAAAAAAAGGAAAAAAAAAAAGGCAGGAGAAGGCAGCAAGCGAGGCGGGCAGGCGGCTGGCGGGCTCCCGCTGCCACACACGCTCCCACCCGCGCACGGGCGCCCCCTTCCTTCCTTCCCCCTCCTCCCGCGATTCCAGTCCCACCCGCTCCTCTCCCGCATATTTGAAAGGCTGCTTTAATTCCTACAGCAGCAAATTCCTCCCTCCCAAATTTGGGCGCAAAAGGAGAAAAAGGGGAGGAGGGACTGGGATGGAGGGGGAAGGGGAGAAAAGCGAGGGAGAAGAAATATCTCCGGCATTCTCGCCGCCCGGCTCCCCAAGCCCCGCGCAGGCATTATACAATTTCGGCGAGGCAGGAAGTGACTGAGGGGGGGTGGGGGGGAGAAGCGGCGGCGAGGGGGGCTGGAACCGCATCTGAGGAGGAGGACGAGGAAGGCGGGGGGGGGCCAAAGGGACGGGGGGCCCCGCGGCGGGGCCGCCGGGATGGGAGCCTCGGCGGTGCCCGCTGTATCCCCCCC
>VZSE01015151.1:680699-717625 GCA_013398275.1 Promerops cafer
CCCCCCGCGCCGCCTCTCAGCCCACCCATCGCGGAGACCCCACGGCCGCAGGCTCGCACTGTCACAGCCCCCCCGCCGCGCCTCGGCCCCGGGCTGGAGACTCACCCATGGCGCTGGCCGGCGGCGGTGCGGCTGCCGCTGCTGACGCTGGGCTCCGGCTGGCTGATCGTCCTCCCGCCCTGCCTCCCTCAGCCGCGGCGGCACCGAGCGGGCCGCCCCCTCCTCCCCGAGCGCCTCCCGCCAGCCAACCCGGCGGCGATTCTCCAACGCCCCCTACGCCGATTCCGCCGAGGGGCCGCGGCCCTTCCGCACACAGCGCCTACGCGCTCCCGCGGCCGGACGGACTTAGCGGCTCCGCTCCCGCCGCCGCCTCCGCCTGCTCCTCCTCCTTCTTCGCCGCCTCCGCCCAGCTCCTCACACGCTCCCCGCCCGCCTCTCCGAGCACGCAGCGGCTTCCGGCTCAGCCCCTCCGCCCGGCGCGGTCCCCACGTCGCTCCCCCGCCCCTCCCAGCCCGGGGTCGGTCTCGCTGCTATTTCCTCCCGCGCCGCTCCGGAGAAGGGAGGGACGGCTCGGAGGCCATTTTGGAACCGGGCGCACGCTGTGGGAGCGCGGAGACTGCACAGCGGCCGGGCCGGGCTTTGCCCGGATCGAAGATGTCCGCCGGGCTTGACGCGCGGGGCGAGGCGGTCGCACCGCCCCCGCTTTGCGCCGGGGCCATGCTCGGAGCTGCGCTGCTCCGTGCGCGCCTGGCGGGGCCCGGGGTGGGCTGCAGCCCCTGCGCCGTCCACGGCCGCCCACGCAGGCGGCGGGAGAGCGGCACCGGGATGGGCAGAGCGAGCGAGGCCCTCAGCCGTCCTTACCCCCGGGGAGCCTCGGGCTGCGGCACTGCGGCGCTCGACTCGCTGCTCCCCCCACATAGTCACAGCTGGGTGCCCAAGTCCCCCGTAATGAATGAGGACTTGGTGAAAAAAAACCCAACCAAACACAACGAAACCATTTGTAGGCAGCTGATGGCAGGCACTAGGTAAAATCCTTCTGGGGGCCGAAGGGATGCTGGGGTGTCTTGGGAATCCCACTGCCAAGCCCTACCGCCTGGGCTGGTCTAGTACGTCCCTGAGACCCTGCAGCCGAGATAAACATCCACTGCGGTACAGAAGTGACATGGGAAAACATGGATTACAAGAGAGGCAGAAACATGCCCTTTGCTTTTCCTATTCCAATAGAGCTCTCAATGTTGTGTTTCTGTTTTACGTTTTGGACAGGTATCTGTCCAAAGGCTCCAAGAGCCTTTTAAAATCTGGGGTATTTTCTGCCCAAAGTGGAATACTGGAGACCTGCATTTATGATGTGCGATTTGAAACTTAGCATACTTTCTTTTGTGTTTTCAAGTATGGTCCTTTCCTGGCCTTTTCTTTCACATGAGGCACAGTGCACTTCTCTAATAGGGAAAGTTGGTTAGCAAAAAGGTAAAAATACATTAGTTTACTGTTTATTATATAATCTGTGTCTGCCATTATTAAAAGTACATCTTAACATCATGCCCTGGTACCGGGAGAATGAAAATAGCAATTTTCAGCAGCAAAAGGAATTTTTTCAATAATGCAGTATTTCAGTAGGCAGTCATAGCCAGGCAGGCAGGAGCAACAATGAAGACACTAAGTTTGCCTTTGTTTCTCACAGAGTTCCATCCAATTATTTCCTGTCTAATGTACTTTTTTTTTTTTTTTTGGTGCATTTGAGAAACAAATACTTTTTATGACAACACTGCAAATGCATAATCTTTTCAGAAAGGTATGCAGCCCTTCACAATGCGGTTCAGCAGTCTTTAAGAACTGGAAGTGTTACAATATGCTGTGGTTCTTGGGTGCCCAAGGGAAAGAGATTTTTATTATCGTTGGTCACGGGACTACCAAATGTTATCTCGTAAATCCGTGTCTTTCACAATGGATGAGGTAAGAAATAACCTTTTTTTCATTCTGGTTGGTTTAGGTGGTAATGTCCATGGCAATGAGATAGAGCTACATTGCTTTTGTGGTTATTTGAATACCAAAGAGAGACATTTTACACCACAGAAGTTGTTCACTGAATGCAAAATATGGTCCCCACAGCTCTCCCATAAAAATACATTGTGGGAAAACAAACAATACGAATAATACTTGTTTTCTTTCTTGTAGTAAGGGCTTCACATTGCTTAAAAACATTTATCTTGGTTTTCAGATATGTAATGTTGAGAAAATAGCATGGAACTGATGGGGATATCTTCAGGTGGGAAATCATGATTTTGGAGAATTCCTTTTTAAATAAAACATTACTTTGTGGATTGGTTGTTGGAAAAACAAAAGTGAGCTTGCACCTTTGAAACCTACTGCACAACTGGCACAGGCTTAATGAGGAAGCAGGATGCAAGCCAATGGGTTTTATGTGAGGTTAATGTCCCATTTTTCTGGGTTGTGAATAGCAGTGGGGGGGGTGTCTCTTTGCATACAGCAATTCACAGCCTTCGAAAGATTCTGCAAAATTGTGTTCATTTTGAGAAATAAAGCAAATGCAAATGAGTCCCTGCAGTTTGAAGAATACTGTGTTCTGTGTACAATTTAATAAATCCAAACTTTTTTCATTCCTGTAGCGATCTGCTGCTCTTCTTCAAAAGCAAAGGCTTCATTAAATGTCATTGAACTTTAAAAAATTGAACTCAACAAGTAAATTTCAAGATTCTGTAGATTCTATTTATTTTATTCAGATATGGAAGATACAATTTTGTGACTGCTTTTTGTGAAATTAATAAAAGGCTTTGCAAAATTAAGTGTAGGATGCTACCTGCCGTAACTCAACCCCCATCTCTGTCCCTCTTGTCTCAGATACAGAAAAAAAAACACTCACCTTATTTAGAAAATCTACTAACTAGGGTTGCCTCCAGGTTGGTTCCCAACCAGCCCAGCCAGTTTCAGTTTCTCCTTGCCAGTGAGACATAGGAAGACTATTTTGTTTTTGTCTTTCTTTTAATGCAAGCAGACGTGACTCACTAGGTGAGTTTGCAGACAGCGTTAGCTCCAGCATGAGATGTGGTGGAATAACTGCGCCTGTAGTTTGCTGACTTGCTCCTGCATGGCAACTCCAATCCCTCCTGGGTGTGTGGGGCACATGGTGCATCTCCAGACTGAATCACGCTTGCTCAGTCAGTCCAAAGTATGCAGCATCCTTTGGAGCTGCTGTGCAAGTGTGACAGATCTTTGTGTACCAAGCAATGTCTTACTGAAACAACCAGGTTTTTTACACCAACTGGGCGAAGTCCTAAATTCCTGCTCCTGTCTACAGTCTAACTCTTGTGAGATAGGAGGCTGAGGATGCTCAATGGAGAATAATGAGCACAGCATCATCCTTCAAACCCATCCTTAAATTTCAGATTTGTGATAATGCCTACCAGCATCTTGACCACTCTTTGACCCCTGCTTGTCATGTTGACCAGAAGTGTCTCTTGTCATTGTACTGTGCTGCATCTTGGACACCTGTTGGCCCTTACACTGGATGATCTCTTTGTAAATGCTGCCATTTCACTTTGTTCTCTAGCACAAGAAACACCAGTAATACAAATGCTAGCAGTAATGTGAGGCATCAGGTGTCACATCTGTCTTGTCTGTCGACGCTGTCCTTTGGGGACATACCAAATCAGTATGATCATTTGCCTGAATAAATTTTTCCAGAGTCAGGCCTGTATTTATGGCACTTTTCTGTTCTCAGAGGAGGAGGGCTGTCATGAAACAGCCCTTGCAAACTCACAAGCAGCACAGTAACCAGCTAGAGAGATGGAGCACCTCTCCTGCGAGGAAAGGCTGAGAGAATTGTTTTTTTTCAGCTTGGAGAAGAGAAGGCTTCAGGGTGACCTGATTGCAGCCTTCAGGACCTGAAAGGAGCCTACAAGGAAGAAGATGGACTTTTCACTGGAGCATGTAGTGACAGGACAAGGGGGAATGGCTTCAAACTGAAAGTAAGTTTAGATTAGATATATGGAAAAAATTATTCACTGTGAGGGTGGTGAGGTACTGGAACAGGCTGCCCAGGGAAGTTGTGGCTGCCCTATCCCTGGAAGTGTTCAAAGCCAGACTGGATGGGTTCTGAGCAACCCAGTCTAGTGGAAGATGCTCATGGCAGGCAGTTAGAACTAGATGATCTTTAAAAGCCTCTTCTAACCCAGGCCATTCTAGTATTCTATCCCAAATATCATTACTGCTGCATCATGACTGTTGTCTTTGGCTGCCACCTACAAGATTATTCTGCAGATACGCAAATGAAGCAAGATAAAATGTTCACCTCTTGGCTCCCTTTTAAGTTTTGCCATTTGCTTTTTTTAAAAAGTGCTCTGCAGCAATAAGAAAGAGCCACATTCACCAGCAAGTGAATGCTGTAAAAGTTATGAACACAGGCTTCTATTGAACAATTGCTACAGGAAAAATACAGCATCTCTTGTTTTGTAGTGTGTTTACTGTATCGTCCTGGTATACACCCATTACTTCAATTATCTAAAGAAAGAGGCTTTGATAGATTAGGACCCAATGATGTGATCCTTGTGAGAGGCACACACATGCACTTATTGTTTAAGGTAGAAAATGGTTGCTTTGTGCAGTTATAGTGGTGTAGCAGGGAATATAGCTCAGTAGAAGCAGGAAGGCAGTCTAACCCTTAGCCCTGCACTCACACCCACAACGATTACTTCCTTAAGTGAGGTGAGATACAACTTTCATGGCAGTTTCCTTCGTCCACGTGAAAGACTGGCATCTTGGGAGACATAGGAGGTTTCCAGTAGTGTTAAGCTATTTGAAAAATGCACCATCTAATGCGTTGCTTGTCCAAGAGTCACAGATGCAAGCTGGTGAGCTGACAGATTGAAAAATACATTTCCTACATCAGGGAATCAGAGCCTTGAACAAAGGCCTCTCTCGCTCTTCCACCCCTCCGCCTGCAGGCAGTAGCAGCAACTGCTGGCATGGCCAGGGGCAAGGCGATCGTGTGTGCCACGTGTCCTGTAATTCCAGTTCTCCGTTTGATTATTTGTTAATAAGTAAACCCCACTGGGGCTGGGCAGGTCCCGGTAGATCCTTAGGAGGCTTTCCCTGTAGCCAGATGTGTAATTGTGAATGAGCAGTGCTGCAGCTGATGGGCTGTTGTGTCTGAGCAGGGCACGAAGGGGCTGCTCAGGCTGCCAGTGCTGCGGGAGCGAGGCCTTTGGGCAGCTGGGCTCGCTGCCTATTCACATTAGCAAGTGCTTCCTAGCCTAGAATAAGGTACTGCTGTCATACTTTGCATATTAGATTAGGGGAAAAAAAATTCTTAGACATGCAATGCAATGTGACGTTTTATTGCCTTTTTTTTTAAAAAATTTCAGGAAAGGAGTTATGCTTTCCCAAAGAAAAGGGGTTTATCTTAAAATGAATTAATGAGCTAAAAATTGATTTCCTGCATAAACACAGTGGTTTCTTTTTAATTCCAGAAGGAAAATATTAGAGAATAAATCAAATACTACAGAATTAATTAAATCATCAATTCTGTATGTACAGTAGTCAGCTCTTTATTCTCTTTACTCATATCAGGGCATTGTTTCTATAAAAAGTAAAGTGAATTGACAGGTTCTGATGGGAAACAAGTACTGTGTACCCTGTGCCAGTGTGGCCCCAGCAGTCTGGCTTTGTGTTTTGCAGTTGTCCCCTTCTGATTAAAGGACATCTATATCAGCCTAGGAACATTGAATTGGGCTTTGTCTTTGCACATGCTAAAGCAGCAGTACATCTAGTACTTGACATTAGACTTGAGGTAGCAGTATGCACATCAAGGCCTTGGGTACAAATGCTGAACAGCTGAAGCCAAGTGTTGCAGATTGTGCCACTTACTGGCATTTTAGTCACTTTGTCACTTGGTTCTGTTTCCTTTACCTGTAAAAATGTGACTGTAGCTTCTCTTATAGTTACTGGCATGCCTGCAATCTGGAATCCTCTCCAAATTAATTCCAAAGTGACAAGAGTCTCCCTTTGTGCCTCAAGTTAGATCAGCTTGGACTCTGCTCCCTCTGGGTAGGCAGGTCCTGAGTCCACCAGTGCACTTACCCTCGTGCCACTGTGCTTACTCAGCACGTGACTTGGCTGCCCTTGGAGGCTGCACCTGGCACTTAAATGAATTTATTAAGCAAAATTAATTGCTTGGCATGACCTTTAGGAGCAAAAGATATCACACAGAGAAGGACTTGTACCACCCCTCCTGCCTAATCTACCACACAAACGTGTAATTTGTCCAAGGTAGTCAGACCATCCTTCTGGGTTTTTCTGAGTAGCTGCGGTGTATGAAAAAAATTATTGGTGTCTCGGCACCAGAGCATCAACCCTACAAAACCTCCTGAAAGTCACTTTTCAGACACTCGGTTGTAAATTTCAATTTCAGGTTCTCCTTATGTGTGTGATCTCTTGGTTCCAGCCTAAACCCAGATGTTGAACCCCTCGGCTAGAATCAATGAATAGAAGTCTTTATAGTTCACTGCTTGGTTTTGTCTCGTGCTTTTGTCAGAGGATGATTTATTTGTCCCTGTCTTTTGGGCTTTGCTAATAGTTTATTTAGTGGCAGTCATTAAGCTGAACACACCTATGCATATAGCTCCAGTTAATCCAGCAGAGCTACTCACTTGTCTTTTGCAACAAAAGGTGATATGAAATATTTATCAGTAAGTAAAAAGCAAACTCTTTTTTATTTTTTACTTAAACCATGTGTGACAGTTGGCATCTGATTACACATAGGTCTGACTGAATGCTACTGCCATTGGTGATAGTGGGAATTTTGCAATTTAAGGAGTATTCAGTCTTGAACAGTCAAAGCTCTCTATTAACAGAAAAAAAAATCTCAAAGCTATATTTTGTAAGAAAACCACAAACTGCTAAAATATGAATATGACAGTATAGAAATACTCAAAATACATTATGGTTCAATCCACATAGTTGTATTATTGGTGCATAATGTGGGAAAAAACCTAGAAACATAGAACAAGGAAAATGCTGCAACTTAATTCAGATTACTTCTTTGTATTTATATTCTGAATTGCAACATTCTGAACTTCTATTTTACATGAGGAGAAAAGTACTTAGTGATTTTGCTATGATGACTGAGCAATACTAGAAATAGAGCATAGTTCTGAAAGAATCAGTTACATATACATTTGGGATTCATAATGGGAGATAATGGTCTTTTTGATGATGAATCCACTATATAAGCCAAGAATATTTCAAGAGCTTGTTTCAAAGTAGATCCATTAGCATAACCCAAAACTTATCCTTAGTCTTCCAGATAAGGAAAGTTCTTGTGTTGCTGTAATAACAGAAAGTTAGAGTGTCAGAGAGTTTTTGAAGAACTGATGTGCTTGTTGCAGAGCCAGACTTCAGACACACTCCTTACAGTGTGTAAATTTTAATGCAAAACACATAATCTTCATGGAACTGTGGAAAAATAAGGGTTGGGGTTATTTGCATAATATCATAAATATATTTTTTGAAACAACTTCTGGGTCATGAGTTCATTAAGTGTCCTTCTTGGATAAACTGAGAGCATGGACTCTTCCTACACAGGGTGTTTCTAAACTGCTTGCCAACACCTTTTTTTCTCCCCTTAACAGTCCAATGTAATGCCCAAAGTCCTGTAAAAACCATGGTAAAAAATTGTGGTCAAATATATGGGAAGGTTGTACTGTTTGGTTTTACATTGATAGCACTTTTTGAGAGTTTATCTTGTGCTCATGGAGTGCATGGGAACGCCTCTGTTATATAATATCCTAAATAAAAGATAGATAGATAGATAGATAGATAGATAGATAGATAGATAGATAGATAGATAGATAGACAGACCTGAAATGCTTAGATGTATGACTTCATGTGTTATGAATTTAATAGTATTTGTAATGGCCATGCCTGTCTTCAGATATTACTCATCTTCACCAAAGATACTGTGATAGAAATAGTCTATTGGACTGACACTTACATGCCAGTTCCTCTGTGTTCTTTATTTCCTTGAAATACCTAGCTGGAAAACTGAATGCTATGAAAAAGGGTTCAGTTGTGTAGGAAGCAAAATTAAACAACTGCAATTACTGTTGAGTTGGCTAGCTGGTTCAAAATTGCAGTGTATTTCATTCCAGTTCGTGAGCCAGTGATCTCCCATTTTATATCAATTTATTTCTTGGTGGTTTTTCTAGTTTATTGTATTTATCTCAACTATTTAAAATGTCTTCAAATGTCCCCATGGTAATGGAATTCACTTGGCAGCATTATATAGTTAAATGAATCATTACAAGACAGTAAATAAATGATTTAAGGCATAGCTACATACCAAATGGAAGTCAAGAGGTTTGGTAACAGCAGAAAGAGTTTGTTGTGAAGATACCTCAACATGATTAATATTTTTTCCTAGAAACCCCTACTTCTTGAAAAAGTTGGTTTGGACAGACTTGAAAGTTTGGTCCCGATGTTTTGGGGGATGTCCCCCAAAAGAAAACCTTTCTGTGCAGATAGGTGGACCACCCCATAACTCTGTTGTAACTGAGTCCAGACAGCAAAGCTGGCTGTTGGAACCTGTGTGAAAGAATAGGGATCATTTAATTTTGAGGTCATGCATCTATTAGTGCTATGGTCTGTCCATAGTGGACAAATGGAAAGGTTCTTAGCTTGAGCCTTTGCCTTTGACAGAAAGCAGGCTAAAGCAGTATTTATGGACTGTCAAAAGATGTAGTGTATGTGCATGAACCTCCAATGAATAAACAAGTCACTGTTTTTTGTAATGGCATGTAATGGAATAAGATGGCTGAATACTTGCAGAGCATTTTTTGCTAGAGAACAGTATTCAATTTTCTTGGGCTACAACTGGCAAAGCCAGTTTCAGAGTATTCATAATTACCACAGCTATGAAAAAATTGTCCATTCAACTCAATGTCTTGGATGGACCCATTAGCTACTGTTGTCTTCTTGCATAAATGCAGTTGCAAAAGTGACAGGGTTTTAATGTAGGATGTCTTAATCCATTGTGATAGCTACATGGCTTCTTCTTTGAATATAAAGGAAGACTGTGCAGTCAAGCATTATTTTAATTCCATATCTAAAGTTCAGCAAATGGAAGAGAGAGCACTGAAAGCCTTAAATAAACCACAGTGTGATAAATCATTACAAAGTATAAAATGAAAACAATTTATTTAGAGAATGTTCTCAAAGAATGGAATACATCGGTCTTGAACCAAAGCATGCATTTATGTAGACGGTTGTTAATTCACAGTTTATTTATAAAATGATTCCATTTTTGATAATATCTGTATATGGCAAGGTGCCTAACCTCTGGGGCACAATGGGGAGAAGTTATAAAGTTAGCCTCCTCCTTCCTCTTGATGTACAAGCAAAGAAGCTGGAAGGAATCACAGTGTTACTCTGCTGACTGAACTCAGGCAGCAGCATCTGCTGGGTCTTACTAACTTCTACTCAATGGAGAAAAGACAGAACTGCTCTAAAATGGAGGCAACAGGAAATCTTGGTTGGAGGCTCTTGGTACGGAGTCAACACTGACTTCAGTGATGGTGCAAACTAGACAAAATCACACAAAGTAACAAAAATAAATCAGAAATTACCTAACTCCAGCTCTTTACACAAAGCACAAAACTCACGGCTATTATAATTCTGCTTTTCTCTCTGGTTACTTGACTGGAAAGCTACTAAAACATAATTTCTATTTGAGCAAATTTTTGAAAGAGCAGTGAGTACTTTTGAATAGTGCGCCTATTAGGTAAAGTACTGCTTTGTATGGAAACAAAGCTCCTAAAACACATCTTTGTGCACAGAAATTCCATTTGCTGTACATCACTGAAAAACTTAGTATGGCAGAAAAAATAAATCTGATTGGCCATAAAATGTTTTTTCTGTAATAGTTATGACTTAAAATATATTTTTAATGTTGGAAAAAATAACATATTGTTCATTTTGTCTGATGGATTTTACCACTTCCTGCCTGATTATTGAGGAATTCAAAATGCATTTTGGCCAACAAGAAGTGTGTCCACACTAGGGAGTTTCTTGCTCTCTTTTCAGGAAACACAGCTACATGACTGCTATTAATGCAGGCTTTCTCGCCGCCATTTATCTAATTCTGTCTGGCCTCCATCATTTTTCTAGATCCCTCTTATCTGTTCCACACTGGGCCTCTATCCTGCAATTAATTCCACTTGGTACAGAGGTTGGCAGTGCTCGCTGTGGGGTCCCAGCCATTACAAATACCTGTAGTAAACACAGAGGAGATTGCAGTACCTGTGCAGGCAAATACCAAAGCCAGCAACTTTCTCACATTTGTCTGGACACCACCCTGACCTCCTTCAGACCCAGTTACACAAAGTGACCATTCACCCCTCAGCATGTGAGCCTTTGGAGCAGGGACCATACACTTCCAGGCCGACGGGGGCCCTGTCCTTGGTAGGGCAAGTAATTAGAAACAAGGGGATGACACCTGGCTGGCCTGCTTTCCATTGCCTGCTCCCATCTTCTCTCAGCTTGAGCTCTTCACCCTCACTTGCTTGTTTCTTTCTTTTTTTTTTTTTTTTTTAATGAAGCTTAAATATTCTAAAACGAACCAAAAAATCTATTTAATAAGAAAAATACATTAGCAAATGGAAGGATGTTTCTAAGAGTCTTCTCCTCAGCAAACTGGCTTTCATTGAGCATTACATGCATCTCTGGTAAATAAATTAGAAGATAAATAGCATTAAACTCATAAAACAATTGCTGTATTTTGCTGATGGTTGGCATCTCTGCAGTACAGCTGCTTCTCCCAGCCTCCTGGGAGTAGAAAAAGGGACAATAGTGAGCTATGCAGTGTGACTGACATCTCTTCCACACTACCCATCTAAAGGCACACACACACATATTTACCAATACTCACCATCAGATAAGAGTAATTTCTACAGGTTTGGGAGCATCTTGAAAGGCTTTCTGTCACCCAACCAGGAGCCAGCAGATGGTCAATGCAGGAGGTCACACAGGATGGTCTTAAACTCTTTTGCCCATGCAATCTGTCACGGGTCAGACAATGCCTTTGTATCTCTCAGAACACATCTCTTTTCTTAGCATCTATTGTAGCAGGTGCAGCTCTGCGTGTCAGTCACCCCAAACAGCCAGCTGTGCTTGCAGTGAAACATTACAGTCTGCAGCCATCAGAGGAGAGGAGTCGTCGCCAAAGGCTGTAAATAAAAGGAGAAGAATGTAGTGGCTTTGGGACTTCTGCCCAAACAGATAAACTTTGCTGTTGTGCCTTTGCTTTCTTAAGAAGCTCCAAGTGCTATTTCTGATCAGAGAAGAAAGAAGTCCACTGCCATGACCCTCATCAGGGTCAGCTGTTCCAAGCTGGGGTTCACACTCCAGCATTGCCAGGCCTGTGTTGCTCAACTCTTAAGTGCAATCCCCCATGCTTGTATTCCATTTGTGTCCCCTGATTCCTCTAGTGGGTCCTACATGTTTCCACCTCCTCTGCTGATTTATGAAAGTTTTTTATTAGTTCCCTGTTCCCTAGTGCCTGTGTCCATTGAGGAGTCCTTTGCATTAAAGCAGGTGTTGAAAACGCAGGAGGGAACAGGAAGGTTATAAGTAATCGGGTAATGGGTAATTCAGTTAGTCTTCCAGGGGCTAAGAGACAAGAAGGCAAAGGAGAAGTCGCTCCTCAGGAAATCCTTATGGATCATTGTTCCTATGGAGCAGGAAAACAAGCCTCTCACAATAGAAAATATCTTCCCATCAGCAGCATTAGAAAATGATAGAGCAACCAAGCTCTGGTAGAGTGAGTCATCACTCAGCAATTTTTCTTCAGTGCTTTCCCACTGATTGCTAGCAAAGGTCATGGGTTGCTAAGCCAGAGTCTGGAGGCTGTAAGATGGGAAGGGCCATCAGGAAGCCCTGATGCTGACAAAGATGTTTACTTCTAAATTTCAGTCAAGCTCAGAATTAGAGTATTGGGGGAAGATGCATCTTCTTTCATCTAAATTCAAGATTTGCATTTTAGCAAATCTGAGGGAAGGGTTGTGGTTGCTATAGATAAGATATGTGTAGGGTCCAAAACTCAGAATTCATTCTTTTAGTAGACAGAGAGCAAAGAAGACAGGAGAAATTAAAAGAATGTAGTGCTGTCTCGTCCCCTGCTGAGACATCCAGTTGAGGGTTAGCTTCAGATTATGACACAGAAAGTAGCTTTGACTGCAGTGTTCCCCTGTTGTCATAGAAGTCACTGGCCTCTGAAAGGTCTTTAAGCCATCATTCAGCTTCTTCTCCATTCCTTATTTGTACTGCCCAAGTAATTAATTTACCACCTGTAAATCTGTGAAAGGAGGAGGAATTATGTTCAAAAAAGGAAAATCATTGCTTTCTGCTTCATTTATCTTAAAACTAAATCCGTAACGCGATGTCACATTCCCTTCCTTCCTGCACATGTAGGCCTGCCTAAAATAGCCACCCTCCCCTAACATTCAGTTATCTCTGGTGTAGCACCATTGCCTGTAACAACACTGAGAACAGTTAAGATAAGACATCAGTGTTTTATCACTGTTTGGTCTAACCTTACTTAATGCAAGTCTGGGAGATGGAATAATAATAAAAATACCAACACCTTAAAGGACCTCTCCTGACCTAAAGCTATTATTTCTATCAACAATGCAACCACAGGAGAAGTGCCAACAATAGAAGATGTGGAGGAAGGACCCAGCTTTTAGGGTTACATTGGGGCAGCAGGTATAAGGAGAGGTAAAAAACTGGAGCCAGATTTCATGTCCATTGTATTCTCATGTTTCGGGAGTATCACTGTGAAAAATGAGAGAAAAGTGCTTCAGTAGTGTTAATTAACCATTAGTGACCTCCTGAGCTCTACAAAATTTATGGCCTTCATGGAGGTCTCTGGCTCTTTTTTTCAAGACTGCAGGGAGACTGTTTAATTTTTGCATTTCATGGTGGTTTGGTTCCCTGTGATTTCCCCCTGCGAGGGTAAAGCCACAGGCTGTGCTTGGGTAGAGCTTCTGTCCTGAGAATGTCCAGACGTGCCCCATTCCCCTAATGAGATTATTTTCACTCTGTCTTAAGGGTATTTTAGGTCTTCACAGAAATTAGGTTTTAGCTGCATACCTTACAGGCATATATATATAAAGACTGATGTTGGCTGCATACAGTACTGCTCAAAGTATGTCAAAAATATGTAATGTATGATAAACAGGAAGATGTGCTTGAGGTTTAAATCATCTTTCTTCTAGGTGAGGTATTTCAAGACTTCAGCGAAATGCACATGTCTTACGTTAGAGAGGCTTAGCAGGCTCAGAATATGTATATCCCCATTTCCCTTCAGCCTGTGAAGCTGCCTTACTACCAAAGCTGGGTAAAGTATCTTTATTGAGTCAGTGTAAACAGCTCCTATTCAGCTCTCAGCCCTGCAATCACATACTGGCTGATTTTTTGTTGCTTTTTCTTTTCCCCCGGCAGCATTTTTCTTTTTCGGAAATAAGAACTTTCTCATGCCTGTTGATTTCATCATACAGGAATCTAATTCAGCAGTCACCTTAAAAGGCCATTCATTTAGATTTAGGGAGGAGCACATTTGCTTCCTTTGCAAAATGTGATGTCAAGGCTTATATTTTTTCCCCCTCAATTCATCTTAAAATAGGAAATGCAGAAAGAGGAGGGTCCACAGTAGAGCACAGCACACATTTATATGGTCACCTAAATGAACAGAGCTGAAAGACTCATAAGCAATGCCTCTTTCACTGAATGTGACTACACTGGTTGTTCTTTCTGAGGGTCACAGGTATGGAAAAAAGGCACAACCTATTTTGGCAGGGTGCTGATTCAAGCTTCTTAATTAGCCAGCTAAGATCAAAGAGCAGAAAGAAGTCAGATGAAAGCTAGGTGCTGGTGTGGCTGCAATTCCTTTCCTAACTATCTGTTTCCCAGATTACAATGATGTCAGGCTGTATCTGTCACAATTAACATGGGGAGGAGGAGGATAAAACAAAAGCTTGTTTACTGTAGGCTGTACCAAAACAGTTTTTGTATAGATTTCTCCAAATGAAATCAGTTATTGTAGATGAGCCTGGTGGCTCCAGGTATGATTAAAACTGTCTGCACACCTCACAAAGCCCTGTTTACAGCCAGTTATAATTTCTTCTGAGTTCAGCTTCTAGAATTGAGCTGTTCAGAGATGTCTGGCTCTGCTAGGTACACCTACGTACGCGTGGCTGTAATTTTCAGATACAGCCTAAAAGGCTTTTTCAGGTCAAAGGTGTTTGGAGTGGAGATTTGGCCTTTGCAGTCAGGAGAGCTGGGGGGAGGAGGGAGAAGTGGTCTTGCTGAAAGAGCTCTCTTTTTACACTCCTTCAGCAAACGCAGCCGCAGTTCGCTCAGTCAGAGGGAGGCCCTTGAAGGTTTGTCACTCACAAACGTTCAACAGAAACCTTCACAGTTTTAGCAGCTAACCTCCCTGATGACTTGTCTCCCCTGAGCACACTCCAATCCAAATTAAAGATAGCTTGTCCCCCAGATTGGTTGTTAGGAGGCTGGCTCTGTAGCAGGTCACACCTAATGTTGAGATCTGAACTGAGAGAAGGGCACAGCCTGGTTTTCAGCCAGCTTCCCCTGGCTAGCACTATGGAGGAAAGGGGAAGCTGCTGCACAGCAGAAGCCTCAGAATAGTGGAAACTGATCCTGGAGGTGGCAGCAGGAAGGATGAAAGTTTTAAACCAGAATCAGAGATGAGGGACTACACTGGTGATGAAATAAAGTGCAAGGCAGAAGCTGGAAGGGATTATCAGAGCTTGGGAATACCCACAAAGAGAACTTGTGGTTGAACCTGACTGAGCTGATACAGAAGAAGGGGAGAAAGGCAATGGGAACACTGATGCTGAGACAAGGAGAGGGGGAGCAGTGCTGGTCCAAGAAACAAGCTGTACATGGGGCTGATGTCTGTGGTCCATTCATCTTGGATTTACTAAGGCCTAGGTTTTGCTCTGCAAGAAGATTAAGCCTGGGTGGGAAAGTTTACAGTGTGGAGGTAAGGACTGGATCAATCAGAAGTACAGAACTTAAAGCTGAGGGCAAAGAGAAGATGTGGTATGGATAAATAGCTCCTGGAGTTTAAATGCTGCCTTGGACTCTGTCCCACTGCTCCAGAACTCCTTGCATTCCAGGCAAACTTTGTATATGATTACCCGGAAGTTCCTAATTTCCCTGGTGGTCAGTGTGACTCCTGATGTGAGAAAGTGCTGTGTTCAGAGCTGTAACCAAAGTCAATGGGGGCTGTGTTTTTCACATATGGAAAAAAAAAATCCCAAACAATAAGTGCTTAAAAGGATCAGGTTTTAATATCTCACATTGGTTGTCAAGATTATTTTATTTTTCTCCCCATTTTTTTATCCACTCACCTCACAGGTTCTCTTAAAAAAAATATTTGTGAAATACTCAGATTTTATACTGTTAAATGCCAATAACAAGTATCTTGGGTAACAAAAAAATCCTTCCTTCATTATGAAAGAATATAACAAAGTCTGAAGCCCCATTAAACAACCAGTAGAACACAAATCATTGAACAGTTGCTAATTACATAATCAGGTCTTGTTCTGTGTACTGGCTGAAGCAAAGATACTCTGAAAATATAGTTGTGTGTCATGCTAGTAGGAGCTGAGTCATCCATGGAAGTACTAATTGGAAAAATATCATCCATTTCTTCTTATGTAATAGTAATAGCGTAAATACAAAGATTTTAAGCTTTCTTCACCTGTTGACCCCAGTAAACTTTACTGGAGACATGCAGATCCTTGAATAGTGAATAGACAACAGCTTGTTCTTTAGTTATTTCTACTGCAGCCCTTGGAAGTCACTTGTGGAACCCTGGGAGTATGCAGATCACACGTTTTAGACTGCTGTCTATGACTGCATAGCTCACAAAGGCAAAAAAAAAGTGTTGAACCAAGAATCGTTTTTTCAGTCTGTCCAGTAACATGCTCTGTGGCATATGAAAGCATATGAAATATTCAACGCCCTTGCTGCTAGCAGTCATCTTGAAAGAAGGGAACAAGTTTGTTCTGATTATGCCATATCAGATGTTTTGCCTAAGACTTGTCTGCCTGTTTTCTTTTTTTTTGCTCCCTCTCCAGTGCCACTGACAAATCTTGCATTTCTCTAGTTGACCACTGTTATCATACCCAAGCCCAAGTTAAGATCCCAGCACACTAACTCACCTCTGCCAATGCAGTTCAGCTCCTAACATGCATCATGTATGGCTGAAATCCAGTTTTAAGGCTCCCATACTTGAATGTTTCCATTCCACTGCAAACTGAGAATGATATTTGATGCTGTAAAAACAAACATTATGAAGGTGTTTCCCCTTGGAGTTTGGGAACTTCTGTCACTGATGTGTAAGGATCTGTAATTACAGCAGTGTTCCCTTCCATTCACCACAGCTGTCTCCAGCAATGTTCCCCCTCATTAGGAAACTATCCTATAATTTAAGATTAGAGCTCGAGCATAAGGCAGTAATTGCCCCTTTCTGTTTGAGGCCTTACAGAATTTATGTTGTCAAGCTGAGGCATCTGTTGTGCTTAGACCTTTCCACCTTTCAGAAGCAGTTTTTACTTGAACTTCATTTTGCTTTGCCTGGTTTGCACCAGCAGTTCCCCCAGTGCAAATGCTGTGAGAGCTGGTTGCAGATAGCCCTGGCTTCAGGAAAGCCAAGCCTCCGATACTCTTGATACTGTTAAAACCACTGAGGAGTTTTTTCTCACCATCCGATGTTCAGCTTTTTATCACATTGGTGACCTGTGTCACTTTCCCATTAAGTTATTCTGGCTGTGAAAATTATGGTAGAAGAATTGAAAGTGATGTGAAATGATAGGTTTATTCAGTTCCCCATTCTGAATAGCTGCTCATTTCTGGAGTATGGGACAAGACACATTTATCTTTATTCATTACCCTCTAAAATTACACATATTTTAAAATTTTGTAAGTTCCATCAATGTGATATATGAGATCTTCCTGAGCTTATAATTTGTCACTGCTGCCTTTGTATGACTTAGTAATAAAAATCTTAGTAATGGATGCTGGGCTGGTAGCAAAGGATGTAGCTCCTTGCTCTCTTGTTTCTGCTTTTTGATCTTTTAAGCCATAAGCCTTGCATGTTCTCCTCTGAAAAACTTGGTGTTTGCTAGCTGAATTATAACAACATACAAATAAAATAAATTTGCCAGCAAGCTTCTTTTAGCTAGTTATTTATTTTTAATTCAATTTGCAAAACATAAAAAAGGATGAATTCTGAGCTGCAATCACATTTAACAAAGGATTAAAAAAGCGGATCAACCCATAAGAGCTTTAGCAAACCACTAACTTTTTCCCACATGCTAGGGCTCTTGGTCTCATTTTTCAAGACTGGCAAAGTGAACAAAAAGGGCTCGGTGTGGGTGGGCTTGGGACAGAGGTCTAACACATGTGAACATGGGCTCAGAGTACTTGAGCTGTTTTCTGCTTCAGCCTTTCTGCCTCTTGCCTCAGTGTCTGCATGGTGAAGGTGTGAGTCTATACACACACGTGAGTATATGTGCAGATCTTGCTCCAGGTGCGTGTGTAACATCCACATACTGTAATTTATGCTGTGAGTAGCTACTCACTGCCTTCGCTTTTCCTGATGTTTCCTGTTCCAGCTTTTTTCCTGAACCGCCAGCATTAACTAACTTTCACTTTACTGCCAGAACATGACACAATGCAAGAGATAAATTTCAAAGTTCCACAGATAATTTATAATTATTCCTTTCCAATTACCCCCAGTTAGTGTGGATAAACATTTCCCCAGAAGACAAAACCCTAAACCACATTTTGGTATTCACACTGACTTTTTGGAGGGACTGACTTTTACAAAGCGATATGCTGCTTCATGGGAAGAAGAAAATCCCATTTTTGAAAATCAAGCCTCTGTTTTCAAAGAAACCCATACAGCTTGTATTTGCTGACTCTCTTCATGTGTTGCCAATGAGTGGGGATGGCCTGAGCCTGACTTTTCCTTCCTCATTATACGTGGTGCATGTTTGTTTCTTTCGTGGGCTGTGTTTTCAGTGTGCTTGCTTAGTTTCTCACTGTCTGCCATACTGACTTCTTTATTCTTTCACTTCTGAGTTTGCTGCATATTTTATTTCTGTCTTCCATCTGCACTCTGCTTGCTTTGCTCAGCTGGATTTAGCATCCTGATTGTATAAGGATGTGCCTTTTTTTGTCATTTTAACCTCTTCTGCCTTAATGCTCTGTTGGAGAGACTGCAGAGGGCAAGTAAAAATAATTAAAACCCTTAAAAAAGTCCTACTAACAGCAAGAAGAAAATTTAAAAGCCAAAAACCAGTCTTTGCAAGGTTAATATTATCAGAACAGACACAGAGTTTTAAAAGATACATAATTTCTTCCCTCTCACATGATCCAGATGTTACTCAATGAAGGAATCACAATTAAATATAAAAATATAAATATCTATTTATTATGTTGCATAATCACTGTATTTTTTAAGTCCAAGAAAAATATGAAAAAGCCAGGTTCAGTAATTCACAGCTTTCACAGGAATACAAACCTTTCTTAGCATGGTTTATGGCCATCGTGGAATATGATCCTCTTATCTCTGGTAAAAGTCTGCAATGTTTATCATCAGCTCTCAACACAAATGAACATCAGATCCGGCTGCTTTTCTACAGAAGCTATCTGGGGTCAGTGGGGTCATGCTATATCTGCACTCCCTGAAAAAATATCTGAGAGAATCATATTGGTTATCTTCTTGCTTCACATCCCCTTGTGGAAAACTGGTTGTCAACATTTGTGTCAATGGGATGTCACTTGATGAGATACCTCAGATTTCTAAAGTGAACAGTTGTATGTATCTCATAATCTGTAACTGAACGTAACAATCATCCAACTATAGCCAAGCCTGGGAATAGAGAATGTCAGAAGGAGAAAAGAAGCTATCTCAAAATAAGTTTGAAGAAAAGATGAGTAGAGCTGACAGATGGTACAGCACTTCAAGGAAATCACGACTTTCCCCTTCTTCCATCAGTTGCTAAGGAGAGATTATATATAACAGAGTATCAAGAGTATCAGCACCCAGGTAATACTTAATTCTGGTAAGTGTTTGAACACCCATGAAGCCATCTTACACACCCTCCATCTTAATCCAACCTGCTTCTTGGGGCTGGGGTATCTATCCCTGTATCTATTTCTAAAATGGAAGATGGGAATGTTCTATCTTTTGAAATGTCCAGCAAGCTGTTCAGAAGCATTAACCAGTCCACTGTACAGCTATGCATCTCTTGAGCTGCAAAGGCAAATACATTCAGCTCAGAACGTATCTCCCTGCAGCTTAGTGATTCCCCATTCAGTCGCTGCTTTAAACCAGAACAATGATCTTTTTCTTTTTGGCTTTCTGCAGGATTGGGTTTAACCCCATTAATGACCGTGTTTCCCTCCTTACCACTCCAGGGATACTTGGCTCAAAGGGGATGATGTAATTGTCTTGACTGAAATGGAACTCAGATCAGTTGAGGAGACAGAGTGTGAAGAACACACATTTGCTGCAGAAATTCATCTGGCAAAGAAAAAAAATGCAGATCATTGCTTGCTTTTTTAAGAAAGATGGCAAGGTGCATAATTTTTACTCAAGCTTTAACTGACTGGAAGGTAGAACTGAGAGTTTTGTATGGAATGAGGCTACGTCTGGATAGAGATCAGTCACAGCAGTGCTCCTCAAGGCTTAATCCTGGGCACAGTTCTGTTCAATATATTTATCAATGATTTGGGTGCAGGAGTTGAATGCACCATTAGCAAGTTTGCTGATGATACTGAACTGGGAAGTGTTGTTGACTGTTTTGAAGGACAAGTGGCCTTGAAGAGAGAGATGGATAGACGAGAACACTGGGTTATGGTTAATGGGATGAAATTTAGCAACCTGAAATACCAGATGCTGCACCTGGGAGAGAATACTGCAGGGTACAAGCATAAACTAGGAGAGGAGTGGCTGGAGAGCAGCCCCACAGAAAGGGGGCTGGGGGTGCCAAATGACAGGAGGCTCAAAAGGAGTCAGCAGTGTGTGCCCCGGCAGCCAAGAGGGCAAACCTTATCCAGGGATACATCAAACACAGCAAAACTGACCACCCAAGAGGGATAATTAGCCCACTGTATTGAGCTGCTGCAACCTAATTTTGAGTATATTGTGTAGTTCTAGGCCCCAAAACTTAAAAAGGATGTGAAGATCCTTGGATGTGTCCAGAGGACACGAAAGATGGTGAAAGGGCAGGAAGGGATATCCTTTGAGTTGCTTATCTCTTCTCCTTGGGATCCAGTGATAGGACACATGGCAATGGTCCAAAGTTGCACCAGGGAAGGTTTAGTCTGGACGCTGGGAAGCAGTTCTTTACCAAGAAGGTGGTCAAACACTGGAATAGGCTTCCTAGAGAGATGGTTGGTGCGCCACAGTTGTCAGTGTTCAAGAGGCATTTATTTGGACTAAGCCCTTAATACCATGCTTTAACTTGGTCAGCCCTGAAGTGGTCAGGCAGCTGGACAAGATGATAATTTTAGGTCCCATCCAGCTGAACTATTCTATCTTCTATATATTCTATATTCTATATCCAATATTCTATATTCTGTTCTAAACCTTCCTTCAACAGAAGCAGGGATATATTTCCTGCTAAATTATCTCCCTTGTCTCTTCTTTTAACTACCTTGTATCTACTAATTTCTCAAAAGACAAAAGCTATTGGAGAGATGCCAGCTGAGGATGAACCAGCATAATTCTTGGATGCAAGAGAAGCCATGTTTACAACATCTTCCTCTTAAACAACATGCAGAACCCTAAAAAATGGCTCACTTGTTTTAGTAAAGCAGAATATTTTATATGGTGGCCATACACAATCATGACAATTATGAGGGAATTCATACGAGTTAATGAGGAGCACTCTTACTTTAGAACTGAGACCCACTAATGGAACAGGATCTGCAGGTGTACAGGATGGAGTCAGTCACAATCTCAGAGAAAGAGACTTGTATTTCATGAAGGGCCTTCAGGGAAAGGAAAATAACCAGGCTTCTACTTTTTTGAAATGAAAAGCATCAAAGAGAGCCCAAAGCACCCTTAAGTGTTAGTGGGAGAATCCCTTGGGCTGTAGTGTGGGTCAAGTTTGAGTGATTGGCAACAAAATGTGCTGCAGATCAAGTGCACATGATGGTGATATCCAGAATGGGAGGCACAGAAAAAACAAGGGACTGGTAAAGCTAGTAAGGGGACCGGGCCAGTGGTGGTATCTGGGGGATATTCATAATTTTTCTGTCTGGGAAGGAAGATGATGAGAAGCAAAATCTGTAAAAGTGATTAAAACTAGTATGATTTAAGGCCAGTAGGTCTTGTTTTCCAGACCCTCCTCAGGTGCATCTCTCATTCCACATAGCAAAGACTTAAGAACCTACTTAAGACTCCTTCTCTTTTTTGGCTTGACTTTGGCTTGACTTTGACTTGGCTTTAATGAACTAGCTTCCATACTGGTGCTGTTCAGCATTGGTCTTTCCCTTGTTTTTTGCTGTGGGGTCTGTAACTATCTCAGTCAGACTGCAGGGTCCATAGTAAATCATGATAGTGCTGAAGTATAAATCACAGAGAAATACAGCACCTGTACAGTAGCTAAATTACACCTACGGTGTTCTATAAATAATGAACTACCCAGGAGTAAAAATTACAACAGGGTAAGATGCAGAACTTGAACCAGTTGTGCTCTAGCTCTGGTCAAATTAAGATGCAGTCAAGAATTTTAAACATTATGCTACATATTTTGTCTAAACCATTTGGTAGCACACAGAAAACCTCTTCACTTGGGGAGAAGCTGTGATGTATTTCTAACCCAAGAAATATCACAGACAGAGCGGTCACCAGTAAAAATCAATTTGGACTCAAGCAAAAGAAAGGGTAAAAAATGACAATAGGAAGCCATTATAGGACACTGGGGGAGGATGAGAAAGCAGAACAGGAAATGTTTATGTAGATAAAGGAAGCCTGCAAAATAGCTACAACAGAAATCATAGGAATTTGTATCGTCCTGTCACTGAGGGGAATTGTAATTAGGAAATGTCAAGTGAGTGTGAAAAGCTGAAGACTAACATAGCTCTGAATTGTCTTTAAAAAGTTTGTGAACATGCTCTACATATAGAAGCAACAGCCTCAGAAAGCTCACATCCTGGCTTTTATCTCCAAATCCAAAATAGTGCAGATCTGAAAGAATCAGTTTATTGACCTTCTGGGTTATACTACTAGCTCTATTTTCTCAGGCCTTCTGCAGATGGTTGGGGGCTGGTATATTCACAGAGGATGTGGTTGATTTAACTTCTGGGGATTGACTCTTGTCACGTTTTGGAAGGCGTGAGCTATAAATTGTTGGGAAGACAACTTTGCAAGCTATGAGATGGTAAAGTGGCTATACGTTTTTGCTACCTGAGTTATTCTTATTTAAAGTTGGTATAAAAGATAGGCAATTTCTGGAAATCTAGTCATTTCTGGAAATCACAGGATACACTAAAAAAAGTTTAGTTCAATTTGTATTTTTAAAAATTCATGTGCAAAATCTGTTCTTCTGCCAGCAGTACCATATTGTCTTCTGTGAGGTTTAAATTCTCTGCTGCAAAAGTGCAGTTAAGAATGGGAGGCATTGGCAAAGGTTCTTTGTGTTGCAGTTGTAAGAAAGAGCAGTTAAGTGAAAATTACTTGATATTATTCAGGTGATGTTAAAGCATCTGGTAGCATTTGTCTTCTGTCCATCCCAAGCTTTTTTGCTTGCCTTCTACTCAGGTTCTTTGTGTCTGCTGCACCACTGCAAGCTTTCCTTTGCCCAGGGTTTCCACCTGGTACTTCCAGTTGAAATTCAAATGCCCTTGATGCTTGCCTCATCCAAAACCAGTTTGTTCTGCCACGAGGCCAGCATAAAACAGGTGGCAGTCCCCTCTGATAGTGAACTTCAAGAGACTCAAGGAGCATAGCCTCGTACTAACGGGACTGCACTCAGGAAATAAGAAGAGTTGCAAGAGTAACCACCAAATATTTATGAGAAGTAATTCAAAGCATGTTCTTCCAAGAAGCTGAAGCTCTGAAATTTATTGCACTCGACTCAATTTTTGCAAAGATTCATCTGAACAAGCATCTGGTATGTTCCGATTCATAGCACATGTGTCTGCCATTGTATCATTCTCCACAACAATAATCACTTTAGTATTTAGCTCTGACTTAATTCAGTATTGCTACTATAACACAGAATTTTCCTTGACATCTGGAAAAAAGGATAACATAATTTCACAGTATTTTATCTTTTCTGGCCTTTATTTGCTCTGGTGAAAGATGATCTGGCTTGATATTTCCCAAGACATAACTGTTGTGTCTGGAGTCATCCTTGTTTGTGTAACAGGGATAGCACTTGTGAGACTTGCAGGGGATTAAAATGAGCATTTATTTTATAATGTGATTATAATGTGATTCACTAAGGTTTTGATGAAACTGTGGGAGAAAGTGCATAGTTAATTCTACTTTTCTCTGGCTCCATGTGCATTCTGGCCTCCAAAAGTTGTGCAGACAGTTTTTGAAGAGCAAACTCTAAGCAAACCTTTTCATAGTAAATTTTTGCTAGCAGCCTGCATAAATGCCTGCTTTATTTTAATGAGCACTTTCAGTAGTATCACACAACTGTTTTCATAATCTCAAAGCTCTTATTTAAAGAGCTGTGACAATCAAGCCAATTATGCTCCCATGGACCAAATTTTAGTTATCTTTGGTCAGCTTCCACTAAAAACATTTTTGTGTCCCCTTGCTGTCAGCTGAAATATTTTTTTGGAAATCAGTATTATTTATCTCACTGATTACCTTTTAACTTGCTTTTGCTTATTTTTACAAATTTTCTTTTTTCCCCTCTACTAGATTATTTGTTTTTTTAAGGCTTACTACTTATTGTTTCTGCTGACCTTTTGATCCCTGAGCCTACGAGGCTCTGCAATATTTTTTCCTATTCAAAATACAAAAAGGGACATTTTAGTTTCCTGTTCTTTATTTTTTTTTTTCCCCAAATATTTTCTGCCAGCAATTCCCTTTCATATGACTGCTTGATTTATTTTCCCCAACTCATAGAAATTCACGTTAAAATAGGAGTAGAAGAGATTCTTTTGGCAGCCTGCCTGCTGAACTCTAGAAATGCCACTTCACATAGTCCATGCTATGGGGTGGTTGAGTGAGCTCCAGACAAATATAGCTGGGAAGAAAAACCTGTGGACTGAAGCCTGTTCATCTGAGGAGAGGGGAGGGTATCCTGTAAAGTGCTTCATCCCGATCATGACATGTCTGTTTCATTCTGAGCGCTTCACGTTGGCAAAGTAATTCATTCTCTTCACTGCTTCATTAGTCGGTCACTGTGAGAACTCAGCCAGCAGGCACTAGTGGTGCCCATGAATTTTGTGACACTGACACCCATTTATTAATAAGCACAGTAAGATATGGCACACAGACAACCATACAGTTATTCGACAGCAATGACATTAGACCTGTGCTTACCTGAGCATCCTTTAGGGTGGGAATCTGGCAGGGAAAGGCTCTGTTGTCACTTCATGGTCATCTTCCAAACAAGACAATCCTAATTATACAACTGGAAAGTCCTAAAAGCATTTTGGTCCCTCATAAGTGAAATTAAACTGCCAGTTTACACTCCATCTTTGCATGGAAAATGTTAAAATTCACAGCAGATTTCCAGACGTCTGCTTCCCAACTGTTTTTAAAATCTAGGTCATTATATATAGGTGCCATCAGATGGAAGGTCTCCATGGAAGTCTCAGAATATTTTAAACAGCAAAATGGGTCAGCCTTCTTTAAAGCTTGTAACCATCTAACAAAAGTTTTCCTATGTGTACAGTCCAAGAAAGGTTAAATATCTCCCTTGACCTCTCACTGAATATGGATTTTTAACGTTCCATTTCCTCATAGCTCTGTAAGGCAGAATTTCCTTGATAAATTACTCTGCTATTTCAATCTGTGTGAGGTTTTTTGCCATCCAGTATGAAATCCATGGCAATATAAATCCTGTCTTGTTCCAGACCTTGGTCATTCATTTCCACATGCTGTGCAGTCATTCCTTGACTGCAGGCATTTTCCACAAGTTGAAAATTTGTTTCTTTGATTTTATGATTATTATTGTCCTCATTATGTTGCCCCAGACTGGGGCAACATTACAGCTATTCCAAAGGGTGCCACACTCCCTGTGTGCAATTTTACACATGCTTGCAAACAATTTTCAGACTAGCAGGCAACACACATCAGTCTAAGCCATGCAGAGTAGAGGTGTGGGGTAGTGCAGTGCTGGAGATCGCTACTAGATGAATGCTGCTGGGAAGTAGAAAGGGGATTAATGGGAAGAGATGGTCACCAAGGCTGACAGTACCATCAGGAGGGAAGCACAGAGAACATCAGACCCACGTGGTTCCAGTGCAGAAGGATGATGAATGAGTAAGACATTGCTGGGTGAGAAAAGCAGTCAGTGCTCTGACTTGGGCTTTCCAGAGGTAGAAGCTACTTTACCTGTGGAGCAAAATGTTGGGGATCCTGCCATCACTGACCATAGATGTGTCAGTTTGGGAATCTTTATCCTGGTACCCTTGTCCTGGATCAGTTCCACTGCTTAGGGCCATGCTCCAGTTACAGACAGGTCATGATTACACAGGAGTAGAGCCATGGGGGCCCCTAACAGTCTAAAGACAGAACTACAAGCCAAAAGCCTGACACATTTTCCCACTGCCAGCCTGAGTGCCTGAGAAACCAGCTGAAAGCCAGGCCAGCGTGAGAAGGTCCTCACTGGCCTGAGTGAAATGCACGACATTTGGCAGCTCCACAGGCTATTGAAACCCATAAAAACATTCCCAGTGCTTCCAGAGGACTGCAGATCCTGCCTACAGGACCTGCTTTCCTTGCTCCATGACCTCAGATAATATCACCACCTTCTGAACATTAATCCACCTGCATCTGAAAGTGTTTACTATTTTTTTTCCTGAACTTTATACACCTGCTTCTACTTTTGATGTATCGTCCCACAACTGCCAAAGCATAAACTTGTCTCTTTTTAAATTTCTCTCCATTGCAGCCAATATAATCTCCTTGTGCCCATTGCAAATTCTGCCACCACTGAGCTCTTCTGGCATCATGCTGGCTTGTGTTTTTAGGACAGAGGGGAAGAGGGTTTTGTGTGGTCATTTAATGCATGAGAAAACTCATTAATAGATTTTCTGGGTAACTGAAATGTTGTTTTTATCTGCAGAATAGAAGGAGCCTAACACTGCAAACTTCCTCCTGATGCCCTGGCAGTCTCCTGCAATTCCAATTTGGTGTGACTGCTTCTTTGGAAGAGAAGACTAGCTTGAACTCTGTGCTTATTCATTCTCTCTGCTGGGGCTAATCAATGAAGCAATTGTAATTTTTTGGTGATGTGAGTGTTGCCATGTTTTAAGTTGACAGGAAGCCTATCACTTCCTCAATTGCTAGGCCACAAGATGAGAATGAGAAAAAAACAGGCTGGTGACTATGAATACACAACTGAAGAAACTTACAGTCCACTTCTAAACAGTTGAAATAACCAGTTCCTTCCCAGTGGGGCATTTGTAACCGGTTGCTGTGAAATTCTGGTGATGTCAAGGGCAGATAATTACTTAAGCTAAGCTGTATGAAACAGCAATGCATGGACTGCTCAACCAGAGAGTTACAAAGATTTTGTCCAACTAACAAGCACCTTAAAAAGAAATAAATAGATGAGCAATATTGTCTGCAAAGTTAATAATTTGGAAACAGCTGAGTGAAAAGGTCTGTGTGCACTGTCAGTGGCTCCTTGTATCCCTGGGGAAGGGCGCTCTCCTTGGCCATGGCAATGCAGCGCTGCTCCCTGAAGGTGGCTAGAAGCAATAGAGCCATCTACTGACTGACAATGTTAACCACAGCATCTTTGTGTGCTTCTCATTTAACTTGACATTTCCATCCTAAAATTGTGGCCTCTGGAGAACTGGTTTTCAGCAGAAGCTAATTACTGAAGGACACAGTTAATAGCTGATTAGCAACTTGCTGAGTCTCCCTATTACTCATCGCTTTGACATCTGGTTAGGTACCTTTGTGAATAAGCACTCCTAAGCATGTGCCATATATTTTCCCAAGCATGAGATGGCATCACATCGCGTGGTTGAGAAGCAAGGTTGGTGTTTGCTGAACACTGATTACTTTGTAGAAGGCAGAGAAACACTCTGGACATCAACACAATGTTATTGGAGCAACCTGGCAAAATAAGGGGATGGGAATATTTGACATGGGAATCTTTGACTTGGGAATTATTGAGGATCTTTAATTGTGTTTAGGAGCTGCTTGTAGGCTGTGTGCTGATGCAGGTGTTTGAAAATGGAGCCTGAAATGCAACACCCTGTGTGCTATGTGACCTGAGGGCTCGCATGTCCTAGGACCTCGCAAGTCCATGTCTTGCCAAAGACTCTCATTAAAGCAAACAAAGAACCTTTGAGGTTCATGCAACTTATAATAGCAGATGTGAAAATGGAGTGAAAGTGCATGAAATACTGATTTTAAAGACCATTTGTGTTATGGTAACACCTGGATCCTGGATAGATGTCAAGAAGCTCCCTCTTACCAACCTTCTGTTGGTTAATAATCATACAAGGTTCAGCAGGAACAATGTCTGTGCCAGCAAACTGAGAAAATACCTGGCATTCTTGCTGCACAAGTAGCTGGCTGAACAAACCAAAAGGCACTCAGGCAAATGTAGTCAAACAGCAGACTGTCAATATAAGAAGCCTGGCATTGTTATGAAATGACTGTAGGGATCAAGACTGGTCAGAGCAACTGACTCTGCCCAAGAGCCCCCATGACAGCTTGTAGAACCTGGTCTTCACAAATGGTGCATAAAGTCCCATGATCCCCCTTGGGTTTAGGAGGAGCCGTGTAACCTGCAGTGCTGCTGAGGAAGCTCTAAGTGCTCTGTTAGGAAGAAGGCTGATTACATACACACGTAGGATTCTTTGCTAGAACTGGAGCATCCAGATTTACGCAGTTAAGGCTTCTCTTTGAAGTGTCACTGTGAGGAAATTGTGTCTTTCTTCCTCTTGCAGCCACTTCAGCATGGCTTGAATTAAATTATAACTAGGTTTAATCCCTATTGCTTACACAACCTATAGGCTGAATTCACCCTTTGCAAATTTTAGAAAAAACAAAAGCCAAGGCATCAAGAACTGCAGGCAAAATACCCCTCCTAGGATATTTCATTGTATCTTACTATTGTAAAGGAGACATGGCTATAGATTCTCAGAACACAGTGTAAAGCTCCACATATATGAGCAAGGAGCTTTTGAGGCTTTAAACTGAGACTCAAGACTCTGCTTATGATATTCAAGAACTTGTAAAATTTTTCTTTAAATAAGAGTGTGATGTTTAGTGGACAGAGATAAATGTTATTATAATATCTTTTAGCTGCAAGAACAGCATTTCAGACTGAGAAGGTTATGTTTTTCAGGGTACAGATGTCAGGATAACACCTAAAAAGACAAACAAGAATAGAAAAGCATTTGAAAACAAAATATTTGGAACCAAAATCTAAACCAGCTTGTTTCCACTCAAAAATATATGAGAGTGTCATTACAACAGACATGAGACAATGGTTCAGACATAACAAAATATAAATATACAAAATATATGGATTTCCAGGACAACTGGATCTTGTTTCTGTAAATACCTATGCACTGAAATGGATGCATGAAGTTTCTGGGGACTGCTCATGAGTAAAGTTATTAGTTAGAGTCTGTAAGTCTCCAGTCATGTGTAGTAACATCTGCAAACCTGTAAGACTGGAACTTCAAAAATGATAAATTGTTCTAAAGAACGACAGTTTCTTTTCTATGGACTGGATAAAACTTAGCAAGCATTTGATCATTTTTGTTATAAATAATAGTAAGGCATATAAAGACAAGAATGAGGGAAGAGAGATATTTCATAATCATTAGATTGGTAGTTTTTAGAGGTAGATTTAGAGTTTAGGTAGTTTTTATATTGGTAGATTTAGAGTTTTTAGAGTTTTTTTCCTCTGCCCCTCCAAAAGGGCACATTTCACGTTCTTCTGCCAATTAATGAATTACTTGTGTGGCTATTTTCATCTGTGTAGCACTGACACACAGAGTGTATGGCACAGGGGGAGACAGAAATCCCGAGGGCATTGCTGTGAGGGATACTGCCAGGAGGTAATGGCTACACCAGAGTTGCAAGCAGGGACGAGCTGCCTTGCTAATTCCAAGCATTTTCATCACTGAGCCCGCCACACCTTGTTCTCATCCAGACAATTCTGCCATAACCACACTCCTAATTCTATTCCTTGTCCCACAGGTGCCACTGAAAGAAGATGCTGGGCCATGCCATGCAGGGAGTGTGGTGAAGAAGGCTTGGAACTGGCAGTGCTGCACTGCTCTGCCCTTGTAATTCCCTTGTGCCATGTTCCAGGAACTGGGAAGGCACTCAGCAGCATAAAGCACTGTAGTGGTTAGTGGAGGAGCAATCCCTTCTTTCATGAAAAGCTGGGTATTCACCTATGTATCTTAATTCTTTCTATGCATGTCCTTTCTTGCCCTCACCCCCTAAATTTTTTTGACACAGAAAACCAGGAATTCAATCTTATGTCTGGGATTTCTGGACAGCTAGCAACCTGAGTGGATGTGCAGTAGTGCAGATCAAGTGATGCCTGTCCTGATAACTGGCCAGCACACATACAAAGATCAACTGTACTTGAAGTGAACAAAAATCCAAGGTATCTGGAGCATGTCACACTTACTGTGCAGGTGCCAGTTATCTGAGCATGTGTCAGGAGATGCCTGCATCCCTTTTTCTGCCTGTGTTGTCCTGAGCTGAAATTAGAGATGCTGACACAAACTTTACACAAGGAAAGATGAAACAATTAAAAAATATCTGACAGAGCCCCTGTAATGTAAATCAGGAACCTATCAGGTTTCAGAGGAACTTCTCCTTTGAGCATGAAAAATTCTGGCTACCATCAAGTCTCTTATTTTTTTTCCTTAGGTTTTTCGCCCTGAACGTACTCAAAGAAAAAAATAAGACTATAGGAAAGAGTGATCTTTTCAGTGACAGTAAATTTTACATTGCCATTGATTCAGATGAGTCCATTACTGCTTCCTGGAGGTGAAACGGATGATACTCTTATTGAAAATGCTCCAACATAGCTTGTATGCTGTGAAGAATGAAACAGGCACCTTTTCAGTCTGCACTTGCTCTATTTTTAGCTGGGGGACAAGTTACTCCTTTCCTACCATGAACTATGCCCTTCCCTAATCAAATGCTTCCTGACACTGCCCTCAAAACTGGGGCTTGGGAGTATCTTTAGATAGCAAGTTCCACAGACTAATTATACTCTGTTGTAAAAAGAACTATGAAAAAAAGGGTCACACTTTGTTTCTTCTTATTTTAATTAAGTATCACTTTGTTCTCAAATTATGAGAGTTCCTTTCAGGTTTATTGCTTCTATGGACCCAGAACTGTGGGGCAGCATGGGCTGTGCCATGATGGACAAAGGAGCCCCAGTTCCTGCAGACAGTTCTGCACCTCCCACGTTTCATACATGTCCATAAAGCACAACCAGCTCGTTGCTTGGTCTACAGCCAGGCACTGTGGAGAACAGTCTCTGCTCCAAAGGGCTTATAAACCTCAAAAGGAAGTCGAGTAAGAGGCAGAAAACAAGAAAACATTTAGAGTGAGAAACATTTTTTCAGGTGTCAGTGTCATTTTATCATATACTACCCTCTCAATGTCTTTGTGGGAGCTGACTGCAATGTCTTTCATGTGGGCAGACTGATAGATCTCAATGTTACTGGGGCATCACATGAGTAAAGAATGCTACTGGTGGAAGCAGAAGCTGGATCACAGCACTGATCTCATCGGTAGCCTCTTGTGGGCAGTAAGGTCAGAGGCTTTTGGAAAGTTCAAAATCAATTTTATCAGTAGACTTTCTGGTATTTACTGCTTTGCAAGAGATCTTTCTTTGTAGAAATGCTGATTTGTCTCCAGTTTTTCTTCGTAGTGTCTTAGAATTATTTGAAATTTAAAAAGACAAGGAATTTGCTAAATGGAAATAGTATTTTTTACAAAAACAAATGCTCTTCTAAAAAAATCCCATTATAATAACCAGTTTTGATAGCTTTCCAATGGCCATTTTAGCAATGTTTTAAATTAAGTATTTGAAATAATTTTTCTTTAGCATTCTGCAATGAAACAATTTGTTGACATTTTAACAATGGTTTTGATAATGATCATAATGTTTAAAATGGATGACAAGTTCTTGAGAATATATGTCTAACTTGAACCCTTCCTTAGGAATATTATTAGCACACAAAAAAATTATTAGCACACAAAAAAATTTCAAATAAAACCCAATGCTAGATCTGCAAGTAAAAAGCCATTCTATACAACCTTAGTCTGAGATCAAATCAGAGATCTGATCTGGAACCATGTAACACAGAGGTCTAGCTCTTCTATACTGCAGTTTTACAGGATAAAGAAGGGTCCATTCAAGTCCTGTTCCAGGAAGCTAGTGCTCACCTAAATCTTTTCTATTCCTGCAGCTGTTTAACTGGCATATTTACTGTTAGATTTTCCTTGAAAACAATAAAATACCAGGACATTCTCTTACCTGTCTGTCTCTTTTGGAGTACCTGACATGTAAGAAGGAAAATGCATAGGTAACTGCTACTCCTCTTCAGTCATGGTGATGCCACCAGGACAAAAATGTTTGCAGATGAATCACATTTTCATTTAAGAAGTTATGCTTCAGATATGTGTCTCCAACTGGATCACCACTTCTAGTAGCATTGCACACAGTAAAAAGTGTGATCAGGAATTGCCAATAAAATCATCTTCACTCCCCTGTTAGAAACCAGATCTTGGTCTTGTAGGACTTAATTCCAGAAGTCACTGTTGAAACTGTATAGCCCAGCTGAATGCATTAGAGGCCCATTTCCATGTTGCCAAACGTTCGCCAGCCACCCCTTGCAGACTTGTTGGGCCCTAAACTGTCTCGTTCTTTACAGGATTTGCAAGTGAAAACAAATAATTCTGTATTTCCCTCTCAGTCTGTTCCATTTGAATTCTCTGGTGGCTAGAAAGGAGAAAGATTATTAGCTTCCTTATTAGTGAATACGTTTGTAAAGTCTCTCTCTCTCTCTTAATAGCCCCATCGTTCTTGCAGCCTTCAAGTAGTATCTGACTGCTACTCCTTGTGATGTTTGATGGAAATTGGCCACTGAGTTGGAAGTTTAGAGGGAGGATCAACTGGTACATATAGAAAACATAAGCGTATAACTCCTTGCAACAAAAAAAACTGAGAAGCCCATTATTATATTTAAAAACATGCATTTCAGCTTGTTTGCTTACAGAAATATCAGAAATATCACTGACAAATCACATACTTCTTGTCAAAAGACATGTAGTCAAACCTGTTTGTCAGTGTTGTTAATATGGCAACAAAAAGGCTTACAGAGACATTTTTCCTGACGGAAATCCATTATGGAAATTCCTATAGTACTGTTGGGAATTGCAATATTTCTAGTACTGAGGAGATGATACACACTTCCAGAGTGAGAAAACCCATGTGAACATGACCTTTCCCTTAGTTTTCTTAAGGAATAAACCACTCTGGCTGCATGTATACAACTGAAGGGAGAAAAAACAGCACAAACCCACTCTTTCTTCCCCATCAATCAAGTTTTCCAAATCATTAACTGACATGTAAATTCTGTGATTTATAAGAAAAAATCTTGGCAAGGATTGAAATACTGATTTTCTCAAAGTCATTTGTTCCGGAGAACGAACGTGGGAATCCTTGTGATTGTTTCATGGTAAGGCAGAGTTTTTAAAAAGTCTTGGAGCAAACTGATGTGTCTGAGCATAGAGATTCTCAAGTTCTTTCTGGTTGTCATCCCACATACAGGTCAGACATTTCACATGACCCCTACTATTAGTATAAATAACAGAAGAGGCTGGATTTGTTAGTTGCAACTCAGCTTGTAACTCAGCTTGCAACTGCTGTGATTTTACTTCATGTTACAGTGCCTAAGCTGTGCCGTGCTGACTTCTGCTGAGAAATGAAAGAAAGAAATGATCCAAGTTTTTAGACTGTATACTACCTTATCAGGAGATAAATAAATTAATAAAAATAATCGAGAAATAGAGATATTTTACTGCCAGTAACTTGAGATTTTGATCTATTCCAGCATGATAAATGGATATCAGCATGGACTAGAATCACAGAATCACAGAATATCCTGAATTGGAAGGGACCCACAAGGATCATCGAGTCCAACTCCCAGCCCTGCACAGGACACCCCAAGAGTCACACCATGTGCCCAAGAGCACTGTCCAAAAGCTTCCTGAACTCTGTCAGGCTGGTGCTATGACCACTTCCCTGGGGAGCCTGTTCCAGTGCCCAGCCACCCTCTGGTGGTTGCCCAACCTAAACCTCCCCTGGCACAGCTTCATGCTGTTCCCTCAGGCCCTGTCACTGGTCACCACAGGGAAAAGACCAGTGCCTGCCCCTCTGCTTCCCCTTGTGAGGAAGCTGCTGGCTGCAGTGAGGGCTTCCCTCAGCCTCCTCCAGGCTGAACAGACCAAGTGACCTCAGCCACTCTCTGTATGAATTCCCCCTCTAGACTGGTCACCATCTTCATGTCCCCCTTTGGATGCTGTCTAATAATTTAATCACACATCTATCTTCTGTGCCTTAGTTAAGAGCCTGGAGATACAGGATCTATTAGGTTATGAATTTTCCCGTGGATAGGCTAGTGGCTGTATGAGAAGGCCCAACTCTCAAATCAGGTACTTGTTTTAGACATTTCAAGAGTCAGAGGATGATACCTCAGTCTTGTATAATATTTTAATGCATGAATTCCTTTACAAAAAAAGGAAAGTTTTGGCATTCTTAAAGATTTGCCACAATTTTTCCTCTGAACTACAGAGATGTTACAGATGATACAAATACGCAAAAAAATGTGGATGTGTCAAGGTATGTCAAGCCAGACAAGTATTAAGAATAACAACATAATTTCTTCCATTTTAAAATATCAAATGGACTCTTGGTGTGATATGATACCTCACAATGTATATTCATAAGACATTTATGCCCCCATGGACACGGTTTGGAATGATCTTTAAGGTTCCTTCCAACCCAAATCATTCTATAATTCTATGAGTCTGATTTTCTGGAGCGTAAATTAACGCTGAACCATTTTTACAAGGTTTTAAGTTTTAGTCCTAAAATGAGATTGTTGCAAGTGTCATGCTGTCCCCCGAGGGCCTGTGCACAGTGCAGGGATCTGCTCACAGAGCTGGCACACCATGCAGCTTCTAAAATGCCACCACAGAAGAGATCTTACTGTTCTCAGGTTGTAACTCAGGAGATTTCTCAGTTATCCCAAATCTGAAATTTTGTATAGTAGCTAATGGAAATACATGTATGTTTTTATGAACCTCCGAATTGTCAAGCAATAAAATTGCAACCACCCTGAAAGAAAAATTCTATGGACTATTTGCCTTGACTTTTGTGTATTAATCCTTCCAAGTGCTCATGATTAGCTAGCTGATCCATTTCGGTGCATTGCCTTACGTACAAATATTTGCCAAGTGTTTGGAAATCTCATTTATTCTTGGAAATTCCCAGGAATTCCAAGTAACATGCTCTGGTAGTGACAGCATGTTCAGAATTTCAAGAGCCAACAATTGCTCTTATATAACAAGGGAGGGAACTGGCAAGCTGGTATGAGCGTGTCAAGTGTTGTAGCTGAAGGTGCTGTCAAGTACCAGTTGTCCACACCTACAATTTGCTAAGCCATCTCAAAGACAACAGGTGCTGTAGGAACACACCTGAGGTCTCATGCTCCATCTCAAACATGAGGTTTGCAAAGGCGTGGTTGTACAGAAAGGTAATTAAAAGTCAATAAACATAAAAATAAGGACTATTTCCTCTGCTTTTGCAAATTCTAACATTAGTTGTCTGCATCCGTGTTTTATTTAAACAGGAGAATTAGGTCCTGGGGGCTAGTGTTATTCCTTCAGGCTTTTCTTTTTATCTTTCCCTTCAGAAGCTGGAGTTCCTTATGGTGCTCTCTTCATTAGCAAATTTCTTCATGCCTCACTCCAGCTTAATTAAAGGTCTGAATCTTTGGCATTAAAGGGACACTATCTACTGGAAAAATCAAACCTGTCTGAAACTCTTGAACCTTCTTTAGCTACATACAGTGTTTGAGGACAGAAGGGAATAGAAGGAAAAATTGTTTGCTTGTTCAAGAGACAATTTGGGGTTTTATAAGCATTTTTTAATTTTTGTCAAGTTAATGGCCAACTTTTATTGTAGAGGTTTAGTAGAAGCATCATGAACTGAACTTTTCCCTTATTCATTGTCATTTTATCCATCCACCTTGATGGTTATCCTTCTAAGGATATCCTAAGTATTTTCTTCCCAGCAACTGCAAAAACACATTGATGATTAAAAGTTTGCAGTGCTAACCTGGAAATTCAGGAATTTATTTTATGTTTTTAGACAGAATTCTTGAGCAACATAAGGGGTCCATATTGAGACAAGTGTTATTTAATATCTCCATTAATGATATAAACAAAGGGATTGAGTGCACTCTCAGCAAATGTGCAGATGACACCAAGCTGAGTGATGCTGGGATGCCATCCAGAGGGACCTGGACAAGCTCAAGAAGTGGGCCCATGGGAATCTAGTGAGATTTAATACGACCAAGTGTAAGGTACTACACTTGGGTTAGGACAACCCCTGGTATCAGCACAGGCTGGGGGGGATGAACTGATAGAGAGCAGCCCTGGGGAGAAGGGCTTGGGGGGGCTGGTGGATGAGGGGCTGGACATGACCCAGCCATGGGCACTTGCTGCCCAGAAAGCCAAACGTGTCCTGGGCTGCATCCAAAGCAGCGTGGGCAGCAGGGCAAGGGAAGGAATTCTGCCCCTCTGCTCTGCTCTGGTGAGACCCCACCTGCAGTGCTGCATCCACCTCTGGAGTTCCAACACAGGGAAGACATGGACCTGCTGGAGTGAGACCAGATGAGGCCACCAAGACCATTAGAGGGGTGAAGCAGCTCTCCTAGAAAAAAAGGCTGATAGTGGGGCTTGTTCAGCATGAAGAAGAGAAGGCTCTAGGGTCACCTAATTGCAGCCTTCTACTACCTGAAGGGACCCTACAAGAAAGATGGACTATTCACATGGGCATGTAGTGACAGGGCAAGGGGGAATGGATTCAAACAAAAAGAGAGTAGGTTTAGATTAAATACACAAGGAAGAAAATCTTTACTGTGAAGGGGGTGAGGCACTGGCACAGGTTGTACAGGAAAGCTGTGGACGCCTCATCCTGGGTACTGCTCAAGGCCAGGCTGGACAGGGCTCTGAGCAACCTGGTTCCACTGCAAGATGTCCCTGCCCTTGGAAACGGGGCTGGAACCAGATGATCTTTAAGATCCTTTCCAACACAAACTATTCTGTGATTTTGTGATTCTTTGTGATTCAGCGGCCTCCAATCTGGTTATAAAATAGCATTTCCTGACCTCACAAGGACATTTGGGATAACTACACTGCGGCATTCCCACGCAGCGTTGACGGAGGCAAGACACACAAGCAGCAAAGCTTTAATTCCCATGCTGAGAAGCCTTTAAGCTTTTCAGTCGTTGAGACCTTCTTGTGAATGAGCACAGCGACCTGAGCAGCCGGCGAACACCCACACCCCGCACCGCGGCCCACGGCCACAGCCGCGGCAGCGCAG